>CAXIIO010001045.1:0-2500 GCA_964028335.1 Altica lythri
GTTGAAAGAAAGTAGATTAAGGTTACGAAGTAAGGTCAGCTGGTTAAGGAAAGCTCAGGTTATGAAATCGCTTCACATTTCATGTTTGTTGTAGTAGTGAGGCGTCGGTACGGAGTTGCGTCAGCTGTAGATATAGACTAGGCTCAGGGACAGACTGAATCTCTTCTATTCTCTTCACAACCACCAACCACTTCCGCTGAGTCTAACGAGGCTCAGGTGCGGGGCCTTCCACTGTGGACCGAGACTACGCAAAGGTAGAACACCATAGAAACTTCGCTGACTTTAGATGATTTCGCTACGCTCAATAAGAACCCGGAATAGCGGAAATAGGTTCGTGTTCCGCTTCCAAAGTCAGTCGTCTTTGCCCAAGTTTGAACTGCAGACGACTCTCCAGTGGTTCCATTCCTTCAACCTTTACTTCTGGGTCAACCCAACCCGAATGGGAAGAAGAGGGTCAGCCAAACAGCGGGCAGCTCTACTTTGTACATTTGCTGAGGCAGACCAATCAGGCATTTTAGAAAAGGGAAGGGAACTTCTCACCGAAGGAGGCAGTAGGAATGAAGGAGGCGGGAAGCTACCGCTTCGTAGACAGCTTCGCTTCCTCGTCGCTTCTTTCTGGCGACTAGCTTCTCAAGTGGGTGGCTTGGTAAGCAAGCTACTTGATGAATCAGTAAAATCCCTATCAATAATAGGCCGGAATGGTGGGGAAGGAGGCCCTCCCTACTTCAATGGAAAGGGGGAATCGCCGTTTCACAGCCGCTCCTCTCCAACTACCTTTCGCCCAACATGATCACGAACGAAGACAGAGAATTGCGTAGATAGGAGGACGAAACGAACCAACCCACTTGTCCTGATCGGAACGATTGAAGAAAGAAAGAGAATGGTGTCCCCTTTCGCCCAGGGGACATCGTCGGAGAACAATGTCGGGGACAGGGTGAGAACCTTCCGTTGGTTACGCCCTTGTTGTGTTGGTTCTTCCATATTTAGATATGGAGATAGATCCAGATAGAGATCTATATCTTTCTATCGATAGAAAGCACTATTGAGAAATGGATATGGATCTGATTTCAAGATCGTTGAACAAGAGAGATCCCTAAATCTCCATTTGAAAAAAGAGATGAATAGAGTTTCTAGGGCGGAGCCAGCTGAAGGAAGTGCTTACGCCCCTGCAATCTTTCGTTAGCAACAAGCGAGAAAGTTGACTTTGAGAAAGAAGGTGCTTGCTGCTCGCTCGCTGTCTACTAAACGAGCCTTCACTGCCCGTCCGGCCCCTATCTTTAATCTTAAGTAAAGTGAAGTCAAATCAATGAAGTGAACAGCCCAACCTCTTTGTTTGAAGCTTTGCCAGGCTCTAAAAGAGTTGAAGCTTTGCTTCCCCTAATTCCAAAACACAACAATAGACTTGCAACTATAGTATAGGAAAAAGCTTCTCTTTGATAGCGGGGGGCTCAGAAAGGATCTGATCGTAGATAGAGACAACAACCTGTGCGGGGGTAAGGGCGGATGTAGCCAAGTGGATCAAGGCAGTGGATTGTGAATCCACCACGCGCGGGTTCAATCCCCGTCGTTCGCCCATCAATAAATGGACCAAAAGTTACGGAGACACAAGACAAAGCGTTAAAGCATTTTTTCTGCAAGTCATCTCGAGACTTTCAAACGCATCCAAGCAATTGGTATCCGATTGAAACATAGAAAGCCCAGCTTCCATTTCCATCAACGAATTGCTGCAGACCTCTCCCGCCCTGAAGGATATATTCATTTTCTTGCTTGCGTCCAAGTTCCAACCGAAACGACTCCTGCGGAACTTGAACAGGCCCTACACGACTCGGAGAAAGAAAGCAATGCCAAGACATAGAACGATGGGCTTTCCAACGCTAACGAAGGTAACCATCTTCTATACGTTTAGCCATAGTCTGAGCATGAGCGTTCGTCGCTACTACAACTATTTCGAACATATTAGCCTGAGCTCCGATACTTGTTACCTTCTCCTTCGTCGTCGCCCCTTCGTTACCTAATTCCCCCTATACAGTTAGTTACACCAACCCTCACGGTAAACCCATTAGACGTTGAGATATAGCGTGCATTAGCGTTCGCCCATAAACGATGGTAGTTCCATGGTTCTAAAGAAAAGATGCATGAGATGTTCGCCTTCTAAGGAAGGGAGGTGGTCAACGATCCAAATAGAACTGGTTTCAATCCGTAGAAAGAACCCGAAACTCAATCAAAAACAGAAAGAAGGAAAGCGGAAGGGGGAAGGCTCGATGGTTTTGAGTCAGTGATTTCCGGGTCCGCAGCTGGGGAAGAAGCCGAAGGTGCGAAGAGAGCACCGAAGGGCCAGGGGGACGGAAAGGAGTAGGAAGGCGCGTTTTACGAAAGCCCTTCTTTCTTAGGCCCTATTCAAGCCTTGAATGCGCAAGACCGAAACTCAAGGCGAATAAGTTGAGTCAGAACCCTGAGGTGAATACTGAACGGCACGGCGGTTATCTCCTAAGTAAAGTAA
>CAXIIO010001045.1:7500-16782 GCA_964028335.1 Altica lythri
TCCACTCTAAAATGAGTAATGAGTAAGCGGAATTAGCCACAATGACTGGTTCAGTAAATATTGATTGCTAACGCCTAAATCCGGGGCATACCCAGATAAAAGCTGGCAGGACATAAACGTAGGAGATTAGAGGACTTTCCAATTCTCCCCGGATGCCCTTTCTTGAGAGCAGATACTTGATACCATCCCTTGCAGCAAATGGGGGCGAAGATCCTTGCACATATCAAAGAGCAGGACCGCTTCCTCAAGACGAGGTAGCCTTAATTATTCGAATTTCCAAGGAGGATCGCGCAAAGAGGAGAAAGACAATCGCAAATAGACGGACTGGCAACCATATGTGGAATTAGAGGTTCACACGCTAAAGAGTTCGAATCAAGATCTGGCATACCTTCGCGAAGGAATGAAATCGCTTTGCAGAATGCGAAGGAAGTTTGATCGAGAGACATATGAGTGTTGGCTTTCTTTGTTAGCAGGATTCTATCCCTCAGACGCATAATCGGAAGTAGTGGGATAGAACTACGAAGATAATAGGGCATGAGTACGCCCACCGGAAGGAATAAGAGTTGTAGGCTCACCTGCTAGTTCGAACCTCTCCTTGCCTTTATAAGAATATATATATATATATGAATCATGATACTTTTTTTAAGGTAATTCCTTAATGTAACCTCTCGTCGAGTCAGTGTCCGTACTCTTGAGCTTTTATCCTGTTTATCTAGGGGTCGTCCCCTCAGCTGAGTAGCACATGACATCAAAGAAATATGTCTTTGCTTCGGTCTTGTGCTGGCGCAAGTAACTAAGACAAGCTCTAAAGAGATCGCAGTGCTGGACACGGGATGGAGTGAGCTATTGATCTGTCGACAAAGACAAATGCAACCGGGGAATTCCCATATTCAATTAATAGTTGAGGAGGTCTCCTTCCCACATTTGGTTGTGGAAGCCTATTGTTATCATAGTTGCCTTTCTCCGCACTTGCCTGGTTTGGTAAAGGGATTGGCGCATGCCCTCCTGTTTGACTTTCGGCGTCTTTCCCGCAAATGATGTGAGATCATCAAGTTGGCTATAGTCCATTCTCTCGCCTCTCTCTCGAGCCACTACGTTCCTCTCCTTTTAGTCGAGCTACTTTCGTTCCTCTCCGTACCGTACTGTCGAGCCACTTAGAGTTCCTGAGTGTGAGTGCTCGATTTAGGTATTGCTCGCAAAGAGCACTGCTCAATCTAAGGTTCGCAGAAGCCCTTCCAACAATATATTCAAGTTCGACAGGCCTAACTGCATACCTGAAGAGGAAAAAAAGAATATAATAAAGGATAGCACCGATTATGGAGATTACTCCTGTGTGAACACAACTGGAGAAAGGCCTATTTCAACGAAAGAGAGAGGGGCGTATGCAGACGGCCGATATAAACAGGGAAGGAGGGGGAAAAGCTCTTCTCTTTTCTGCTGTTTCAGCATTCGAGTTTGAGACCTTTTTTTACCCATACTCCCGCCCAACAAAGAGGTAAGCGACCCTTTATTTATAAGTCTTTTTGTTTTCATATTGGGGGAGATGTATGAAGCCCGGCTAAGGCATTTACATACGAGACCTTGCAGTCGCCTTCAAGTGGAGAATTTCCTACGTATGAATTGCCCCGATCCATCACCAGAGTCAATTCGTACAAAAAAATTGGAGTCTAATAAAAGGTGTCGCTTCAGACACCCCCTTCCCAACATGAAAAGCCCCCATTCGAGTAGTCTCATAGGTCTGACCAGGGGCTCGGTTCCAACCATTCTTTCTAAGGACAACCTCGCTCCTAGCGAAAGATCAAACGCCAGGTGTGAAGCAACTTCACGATCCAATGAATTCCCGATAGGGCTTTCGTAAAACGCGCCTTCGCTTTGTTTGGTTTGAAAAGGAAAGAGAAGGTCTTCGGACATTTTATCCAGTGAAGGGGCTTTCTTGATCGCCTCATTCTTCAACCATGGGTGTTGATGTGGCTAAAGTATCCCCGATGGTACGCTGGGGTTAGTGTAAATTACGAGGTGTCGCTCGTAAAACTCGCACCTCCTGTTGTACCAATGTCTATATTCCGTTCTAGGAAAAAGGTCATGCTTTTCCGGTATGGAGTTTTCTTTCGTTGTTACGACAGGCTGAGAGCTGTACCCGCTCCCAACTGTTTGGGGGAGTTGGACGGCCGTTCCGCTCTTCGGGACTGGCACTCTATTTGCTACCCATTCTGGATACCGTGCTACCGTTAGAAATCCGGCATTGAGTTGTTTCTTAACTTCTTCTTTGATCTTCAACTGGACATCCATTTTCATCCTCCTAAACTTCTGTTTAACTGGCTTGCATTCCGGTCTAAGCGTAAAATGGTGGACCACCATGGCAGTGTCTAACCCAGGCATATCCTCATTCATAAGACCATGCGAAGACGTATTTGTATTCCCTGAGCAACTTCAGTTGCTGTGTCTTTAGAACGATGTCCCGATTTTGACCTCTTTTATCTCCCCATCTTCCCCTAAGTTGACTTTATCAACCTCCTCAGGAAGTTCAGGCCCCTTGTAGACTCTACCACTTCTCGTCATCCCCTCGACTTCCTCGAACGAGGAGGAACACTCGTTCCTAGCCTCAGTCCAAAAGTCTTCTCGGTTCATCTCCAACTGCCTCCTTCCGTCACTCACATGCCAGACTATAACATCGCTACCATCAGTGTCACTGTCGCAACTTTCCTGAGCGACCCGATCCCAAAAACTCATTGCCATCACGTTCTCACTCTCAATAGGCTCCATTTTCAACATAAAATCGGGGGCGGCTCAGCCGAGATCATGAATATCCCTTTTGTAGCATGATTAGGGAGAGGGTTGTGGTCGACATTAGGCGGCACGGTTGGAAGGGTCAGGAATCTCTCCTCTGTCGATGAGATCCTGGACGTCATGGCGAAGGCGGATGCAACCGTCAGTGTTATGTCCCTTCATCTGGTGAGACTTGCAATATTTGTTCTCATCATAATTAGGCGGCAGGGGGTTAGGCGGAGGCCTAGGGGCTAATGGCTTCAGCCTCCCTTCGTCCTTCAATCTTTTGAATACTTTCGGCAGGGGCACCCCCAAGTTGGAGAAATTGCGGTTCCTCCCGGACCCCGTGGCGTTAACTTCCTCCTTCTTGGCTCCGGAGGAACTGGCTCCTCCACCGCCTTTCCTATAGTCGTCTCGGAGGATTCCATCCCGAATGGCGTCCTCAACCATGAGACCAGTGTCCTTGAGCTGCTCAAATGTGGGGAGATAGGTGGTGCAGAGCCTGCAGTGGAGGTGAGGTTGCAGGTTGCGCACCACTATACGGACTTGCTCCTTCTCTGGCGGGCGATCAATCATCTACGCCGCCTTGGCCCTCCAACGGGTCACGAAGTCAACTATGCTCTCATCTTTCCTTTGCTTTGTGGCTTCTAAGTCACGCATGGTTACAACAAGGGCGTTGTTATAGCGTTACTGCTGGGTAAACTTCTTGGCCAACTGGTCCCAGCTAGTGGCGGTTGCCTTATCCAACATATGATACCGGAAGCCGGCCCTTCCAGCGACTGCGGGAACAGCATAACTACTCCCTCGTTATCCACTCCGTGTAACTTCATAGTGTTCACATACTGGGCTAGATGCGCACGGGGATCCCCGGTCCCGTCGAACTTACTGAGCGTTGGCATCAACAACTTCTTAGGCAGGCGAAGCTGGGGAAAATAGGACATGGAGTCTATGTCCGTGACCATTCCATCAATCCCTTGTTGTTTTCTTATCATATCATGAAACTTGTCTAATTGTTCCTTCACAGCGGCAGGCACTTCCGCGACAGGCGTAGTAGCCTTTCCTTGAGGTTGCTCGTTGGCTCTAACCATCACTATGGGTTCGTTATCCCCGACACTTTCATCGGCCTCATTGTTCCTATTCCCTAGGAGGGCAAAGAGCTGATCAATCCTTGCATTCAAAGCGGCTATGTCTCGGCGAACATCATCGTCGTGCGGAAGGGCTCTTCCCAACTATCCATACCAGAAGGAGGATGATAGAAAGATCTCATTCGTAACTTCCTCCCGAGATGAAACAACCGTTGCCTGCTTCTGGACATCGTTGAACGACTTCTTTGCTTGCTCCTCGCAATAGCGCGAGTTCCCCTCAAAACAGAGCGCATTGATGCATATGAAAACATAGAAAGAGATCCCTTAGGCTGTCTATCCGTAGAAAGCTTGATCTAAATAGAGGCATGTAGATTGTGAGCCGATCGTAAAGCGTTTGTGGTTCTCCCATCCTTCAGGGCATAATTAGGAAGCCGTTGATCGATATTTAGCTGGTGTTAAGGAGCTCTTCGACTGAAGTTACCTGAGGCTGAAGAATCAATCCCTCTGGCCAAAGCCTTGCTTCATAATGGAAAGGATCTCCCTCGTTCGCTGTCTTCACTCTAATTGGTGAAACGATAGAGCACGCGGCAACATATGACAATAGCAGGCAAATGGATCAAGGCCGGTGAAGCTAAATGGGGAGCTTCATGTCAAACAAAGGAAAGCAGGAATGAAGCTAGTTAGGGCTCCCTTCAACTCAACGTAGAATCTTCAACACAACTAAAGTAGCCTGTGTTAGGTCTTGTCCTCCATGCATTGAGTTAAAACTCAAATCCTCTCCTTACTCCAACCATCGGCATCCCTTTCCACGAGGGAGGAGTTCGGTCTTTAGACTCCCTCTTTATACTCTAAGTGAGACATTTTTTCTCGCTCTCCTTGACTATGCTTCCGCTCGGCCTCCAGCCTTCCATTATTAGCGCTATTCCCATTCTTGGGGGCTTTGGCATCCAACTGAGCTTGAGCCATGCTTTTGTTATCACTCCGGAATCTGGTTCGCTCTTTTCTCTCTGGTCGAGTGGCTACGCTCCTTGGCTCTTCATTTGTTGGCTTAGCTCAACTACAACAAGAGCTTCTTCTTCCTTACGAGTTTAGTGTTGGGCAACTAGATGCAATGAAAGAAAGGAATGTACCCAGGAAACTCACAACCTAATGCCCGGATCAATTAGATGGTTAGACTGATCTCACTTCTAGACTAGTGAAGAACCTAGCTCAATCGCTCCCTTTTTGCGTGATTGAAAAAGCCTTTTGTGCTATGGCAGGGAAGGCAAAGTGGCTAGAGCAAGGGCTTTAGTTTCGATGTCTTGGGTAGTCTGGTCATAAGGAATGAGAGATCCAGATTAGAAGGCTTCCTCTCGGTCGATCATTCTTTCTAAGGATTTCATAAACCAAACGCGGACGCCCTGTAGAATTGGTACAGCCTAATTTAAAACCTTATGTCTAAGTTGTACTCTGGTTTTCTTCCTCGGCCGTAGTCGGCCCTTCTCTATTGCGATGGTTGACCTGTTGTAGACCTGAAAGGACTCATGCTTTGTACAACTAAGTCAGACTCCTTACCGAAGCCTGGCTTTCAGCTGTGTATGTAGTGTAGTATATGGGATTTTTCTCTCTTCCGACTAGAAGGTAGGAGAGTCTTCTAGAAGGAGTTGACTTGTCTATTTTGACAACTGTGATTGAAGTGAAAGTCACCTTATGAAGGGTGAAGGAGGAAGAAGACGTAACATCGCAGTGATCGAATAGCGTAACGAAGTGATTGACTTAAGCAACGAATATGAATGTAAATTCTTGCTTTCTAGAATATGCTATCGTCAAAGATGTAATCTTTGCCTAGTTTACGGAATTCAGTCCTAGAGGCCGGCGTTCCTTCTTCTAGGATTTCGCCTAGTTAGTACTGATTAGCAAAGATAGAAAGAGTTACCTACCGATTCTCACCCTCGGCAAACCGAAGCAAGCATTTTCACACGAGCTCAAATCAGAGGAAAGGCGATTCAACTAGAGCTATTCCTTAGTCACAAGAAGTGCAACCTATTCATATTCATCGCCTTGAGGCCTGGTCTTTGACCAACTCCTAAAGAAAAGAAAGAAGTTCTCACCAGTAAGAAAAGTCGCCTGCTCAAGGCTATCAAAAAGAGTAAGGTCTTATGCCGAGACCTCACCTTGCTCAAACAGCATTCGAACCCGCATTCAGCACCGACTCTCATCCCAGTGTGACGTCAAGAAGGCTTTCCTTCACGGAGATCTCAAAGAAGAGGTCGATGCCAACCTTTTAGTTATGAAAAGAAAGACTCTATTCATCCAGACTGATTTTGGTTGCTTTCAAAGCGAGATCACCTGGAAGCTTGCTAAAGACGTTCAGAACAAAGTGGTGATTCGGTTATCATATCCTTCTCGCTTTCATAGGGATACATTTTTTTGAGTCTATATTGCTTTGACTACAGAATCATGCCGACTCAGATCCATTTCACTTACGTTGTCTTTCTAATCCGCCTTTAGCGCATGCCTCGGGCGTCCCTATTTCCTTCTGTCACTGTAGCTTGTTTCATTCCGTCAGCTTCCTCCATTTAGGTTAGGCTAGGCTGCCTTCCGGCTTTAACTTTCAGCAAGAGTTTGAACTGTCCTACAATAAGCGAAATGCAAATGTTAGAAAATGTCGGCGAATAGCGAAAAAAGCTTTTAGGGGACAAGCAATCGCCATCATATCATAATATTAGGCCTTCCACCAGCAAGCCATAAGTAATAGTTCGCATAACGAAGCGGCGGGTTGGCATCAAAGCTGTCCGTTCGCTCAGGCTATTCATCGTTAAGTAAGTAAGGGCGTACTACTACCTGGGCGCTTAAGGGCAGGTTTCTCAGTCAAGCGGCGCTTTTCCGTATAACTAACGACAGGTCAGACAGAGTGAAAATTATTCATATAAGGAGCTTTCTTACGCCAGCTATACAGAAATCTTCTAATTAAGTAGGGCGGAAAGGTAAGATAATGGGCATCAGGAGAGAACATGCCAGTATAAGCACTTGTTGTGCCGGACAGTCTAAGTTACATTACACTTGTGTGATCCGCTTGTGGTAAGAGGAAAACGTCCAAGTCTAAAGTAGCGCATTTGAGTCTCAAAACCACTAGCTTCCTAATTGATTCTACCCTTGTATAGAGCACCACTAATTGGATAAGCCTTCCAACAATCTGTAAGAAAGATGTCCACCGTTCCTCTCTATGCCAGAGAGCAAGTCCAGTGGCATTTCCATCTGTTCTCGGTTCTGTGGATAAAATTCCATCAAAAAGATAGGTAGCCAAATGTGTCTTCCACTATCTTATATAATTGAAAAAACCACTGTCTCAATAGAAGCTTCCTCAGGGTCGAAATCCTCAATGGGGCTTGTCCCCCTAATCACTACAAGACGGCTAGTGCCAGATCTGAGTCCGAGTATGAACAGCTGGAAAAAGGGCTGATTGGAGAATCTATAGTGGCTCTTGCATCTGACTTTGAGACCTCAACTGGCTTTCTTTTGTTGTTTGATGGGCGTATTGAATGTGAAAAGCATTTAGCTATGGTTTTCCTCTCGTATCCAATAGATGGGCTTGCTTTCGTGCCTAACAGCTCATCTTGCTACTCCATGAGATCCGGTTCGAACTCAAGAATGGGGCGAGTCCCTTTGATTTGATGCTGCTGACCTCGATGCGGCTGTGCTGTTTGCTCTCCCTCTCAGCTGTCATGTCCCTTCCCGCTAGTGCTACTCTGCCTTCCTTTCCCCCGGAGACCATTCTTTACCTGAACCCGGCCTAAAAGGGAAGATTAGCCCCTGCCTTCTCTAAAAGCTTCTCTGATTCCGTTGACATGAATGAAACCGTAGTAGGGCAAGAAGCGGTTGAACTAATGGCCTTGAACGAACCGGCCTGAACTGAAAAGGAATAGTTGGATTTCCAGCCATAGTTATGGGCACTCTTTCTTCGGCTGCTCTCGCTATTGGTACGGCGGCTTGAAGCTACCCTTTCTTCTTTATTGAAGTCAGTACAGAAGGACCTTGAATGCACTTTGCTTTCTCATATCGGTCGGTGTAAAGGTTCAGCCTGGTAGACCTCATAGATAAAGAGAATGCCATCGAATAAGGAGAAGTTGTGAAAGTAAAGAGTCCACTTTTTCTTGGATAAGAATCTTCGATATCCGTAATACCTGTATAAAAGCAAGATGAAAGGAGCTTCGTACTCCTTTCTAAGAAAAGGAATCAATGAAGATAGAGTAGTCTTTGCCTTAAACTTAAAGAAGTAAGGGGACTCACTTTCTATCGTCCTATCATCAAGCTCTTCACCAGGACGAACCATCATCAGACCGACGACATAGGGAGTCTGAACCAGAACCTTACAAATAGGATAGAGTCGGTATCGGCAGAATGCTTTCCGCAGCCTTTATAGTATAAGTTCTGACATGCTTTGAGGGCATGATATGGGCCCTATTACGTAAGGGGTGGCTACGCTTACGAGATCTCTCGGGCTCTTGTTCGCTCTCACACAATCGCCCTTCAATGATGGAGAAAAGGATGCTTTCTTTCTCCCCTATCCCCGCAGAGGGGGCGGGACTCCCCCTCCTTTTGCCGTCCATATAGACTCGGATCATGAACAATATAACCGCCCTCCTACTTTATCAGCATCTTTCTTAAGAGTCCCCTATATATGAGCGCTCATTCAGGGGAATGAACTGACAATCCTCACTTTATGCATTTAAGGGCAAAGGAATTGCCGCATTTTATTAGTAAAGGGCAAAGTGTGCGGGCGCTTTCTTCTTAAGCGACGAATTAAACACCCCAACTTCTTACAAATTGGAAATGGAGAGGGGCAGCCCTCTTCCACCAAATCCTTAACCGGTTGGACTCATTTTATCGCTTGTTTAGCTGAACAGGCAGCCGGAAGTCAACAACAACAACTTTATTACCGGCTGGCTAACCTAGAGCTCACTCATAAGTTCCAGTCGGAAGGTAAACAGGGGCTTAAAGACCTCTTTTCCACTCGCTCTCATACCCTGCCCCTGAACACCTGTTGGAGTGGCTCTATTTCACTGGATGAACGTCCTACGAGATAAGCTCTGATAACAAAGGCTCTCGTGCCCTACAAGGGGTGTAATGAGACACGGACCTAGGGAACAGAAGTTGCTAAGAGTGAAACTATGGTTGGAATATGCTTCCGTTTCAGTTAGCTCTGAATCCCTCTGTTGCTGAAGCCGAGAGTTCTGAAGTGAAGCTACGGATGGAAGAGGGTGGTGTAACACTACGCGCCTTCCTAACTTAGTTGCTGACCAAGGCTTGGTAACACAAGTAGTTCCTTCGACTAATGCGACTACTGAGCTTCTTACTCCCTTAGTTGTTGAAGCTAAGAGTTTTACTCAGGCTAGAAGAACAGGGGTTAAAGCTACTAATGCAACGTTTAGAGCTTCCTTGTTAGCAGAAG
>CAXIIO010001046.1:0-128812 GCA_964028335.1 Altica lythri
AAATACAAAATTTTTGTTAAAATTTGAAATTCCCTCGTAGCTTTTTTATTAATTACCGTACAAAAAGTTATAACCTATTAAAAGATAGGAAATTTTCTTAGCAATCTAAATTTCCGAATAGTCTTTTTATATCTTTTATAGTTTTCAATATACGGGAGAAATACCAAATTTTTGTTAAAATTTGTAAATCCCTCGTAACTTGTTTAATAATTAACGTACACAAAGGTATAACCTATTAAAAGATAGAAAATTTTCTTAAAAATTCAAAATTTCAACTAGTTTTTTTATATCTTTTATAGTTTTCAATATACGGGGGAAATACAAAATTTTTGTTAAAATTTGTAATTCCCTCGTAACTTTTTTATTAATTAGCGTACAAAAAGTTAAAACCTATTAAAAGATAGGAAATTTTCTCAAGAATCCAAATTTTCAATTAATTTTTTTATATCTTTTATATTTTTCAATATACGGGGGAAATACAAAATTTTTGTTAAAATTTGAAATGCCCTCGTAACTTTTTTATTAATTACCGTACAAAAAGTTATAACCTATTAAAAGATAGGAAATTTTTTTAGCATTTCAAATTTCCGATTAGTCTTTTTATATCTTTTATAGTTTTCAATATACGGGGGAAATACAAAATTTTTGTTAAAATTTGTAATTCCCTCGTAACTTTTTTATTAATTACCGTACAAAAAGTTATAACCTATCAAAAGAAAGGAAATTTTTTTAGAACTCCAAAATTCCAATTATTTTTTTTTATATATTTTATAGTTTTCAATATACAGGGGAAATACAAAATTTTTGTTAAAATTTGTAATTCCCTCGTAACTTTTTATTAATTACCGTACAAAAAGTTATAACCTATCAAAAGATAGGAAATTTTCTCAGCAATACAAATTTACGATTATTCTTTTTATATCTTTTATAGTTTTCAATATACGGGGAAATACAAAATTTTTGTTAAAATTTGAAATTCCCTCGTAACTTTTTTATTAATTACCGTACAAAAAGTTATAACCTATTAAAAGATAGAAAATTTTTTTAGCATTTCAAATTTCCGATTAGTCTTTTTATATCTTTTATAGTTTTCAATATACGGGGGAAATACCAAATTTTTGTTAAAATTTGTAAATCCCTCGTAACTTGTTTATTAATTAACGTACACAAAGGTATAACCTATTAAAAGATAGAAAATTTTCTTAAAAATTCAAAATTTCAACTAGTTTTTTTATATCTTTTATAGTTTTTAATATACGGGGGAAATACAAAATTTTTGTTAAAATTTGTAATTCCCTCGTAACTTTTTTATTATTTACCGTACAAAAAGTTTTAACCTATCAAAAGATAGGAAATTTTCTCAAGAATCCAAATTTTTAATTAATTTTTTTATATCTTTTATAGTTTTCAATATACAGGGGAAATCCAAAATTTTTGTTAAAATTTGTAATTCCCTCGTAACTTTTTATTAATTACCGTACAAAAAGTTATAACCTATTAAAAGATAGGAAATTTTTTTAGCAATCCAAATTTCCGATTAGTCTTTTTATATCTTTTATAGTTTTCAATATAAGGGGGAAATACAAAATTTTTGTTAAAATTTGTAATTCCCTCGTAACTTTTTTATTATTTACCGTACAAAATGTTATAACCTATCAAAAGAAAGGAAATTTGCTCAGCAATCCAAATTTCTAATTAATTTTTTTTTTACGGGCGAAAAAACAAAATTTTTGTTAAAATTTGTTATTCCCTCGTAACTTTTTTATTATTTACCGTTTAAAAAGTTATAACCTATTAAAAGATAGGAAATTCTTTCAACAATTCAAATATCCAATTATTTTTTTTATATCTTTTATAGTTTTCAATATACGGGGGAAATACAAAATTTTTGTTAAAATTTGAAATTCCCTCGTAACTTTTTTATTAATTACCGTACAAAAAGTTATAACCTATTAAAAGATAGGAAATTTTCTTAGCAATCTAAATTTCCGAATAGTCTTTTTATATCTTTTATAGTTTTCAATATACGGGAGAAATACCAAATTTTTGTTAAAATTTGTAAATCCCTCGTAACTTGTTTATTAATTAACGTACACAAAGGTATAACCTATTAAAAGATAGAAAATTTTCTTAAAAATTCAAAATTTCAACTAGTTTTTTTTATCTTTTATAGTTTTCAATATACGGGGGAAAAACAAAATTTTTGTTAAAATTTGTAATTCCCCCGTAACTTTTTTATTATTTACCGTACAAAACGTTATAACCTATCAAAAGAAAGGAAATTTTTTTAGAACTCCAAAATTCCAATTATTTTTTTTTATATATTTTATAGTTTTCAATATACAGGGGAAATACAAAATTTTTGTTAAAATTTGTAATTCCCTCGTAACTTTTTATTAATTACCGTACAAAAAGTTATAACCTATCAAAAGATAGGAAATTTTCTCAGCAATACAAATTTACGATTATTCTTTTTATATCTTTTATAGTTTTCAATATACGGGGGAAATACAAAATTTTTGTTAAAATTTGAAATTCCCTCGTAACTTTTTTATTAATTACCGTACAAAAAGTTATAACCTATTAAAAGATAGAAAATTTTTTTAGCAATCCAAATTTTCGATTAGTCTTTTTATATCTTTTATAGTTTTCAATATAAGGGGAAAATACAAAATTTTTGTTAAAATTTGTAATTCCCTCGTAACTTTTTTATTATTTACCGTACAAAATGTTATAACCTATCAAAAGAAAGGAAATTTGCTCAGCAATCCAAATTTTTAATTATTTTTTTTTTATCTTTTATAGTTTTCAATATACGGGGGAAAAACAAAATTTTTGTTAAAATTTGTAATTCCCTCGTAACTTTTTTATTATTTACAGTTCAAAAAGTTATAACCTATCAAAAGATAGGAAATTCTCTCAAAAATTCAAATATCCAATTAATTTTTTTATATCTTTTATAGTTTTCAATATACGGGGGAAATACCAAATTTTTGTTAAAATTTGAAATTTCCTTGTAACTTTTTTATTAATTACCGTACAAAAAGTTATAACCTATTAAAAGATAGGAAATTTTCTTAGCAATCCAAATTTTCGAATAGTCTTTTTATATCTTTTATAGTTTTCAATACACGGGAGAAATACCAAATTTTTGTTAAAATTTGTAAATCCCTCGTAACTTGTTTATTAATTAACGTACAGAAAGTTATAACCTATTAAAAGATAGAAAATTTTCTTAAAAAATCAAAATTCCAACTAGTTTTTTCATATCTTTTATAGTTTTCAATATACGGGGGAAATACAAAATTTTTGTTAAAATTTGTAATTCCCTCGTAACTTTTTTATTAATTAACGTACAAAAAGTTATAACCTATCAAAAAAAAGAAAATTTTTTTAGAACTCCAAAATTCCAATTATTTTTTTTATATCTTTTATAGTTTTCAATATACAGGGGAAATACAAAATTTTTGTTAAAATTTGTAATTCCCTCGTAACTTTTTTATTAATTACCGTACAAAAAGTTATAACCTATCAAAAGATAGGAAATTTTCTCAGCAATACAAATTTCCGATTAGCCTTTTTATATCTTTTATAGTTTTCAATATAAGGGGGAAATACAAAATTTTTGTTAAAATTTGTAATTCCCTCGTAACTTTTTTATTATTTACCGTACAAAAAATTATAACCTATAAAAAGATAGGAAATTCTTTCAACAATTCAAATATCCAATTAATTTTTTTATATCTTTTATAGTTTTCAATATACGGGGGAAATACAAAATTTTTGTTAAAATTGGAAATTCCCTTGTAACTTTTTTATTAATTACCGTACAAAAAGTTATAACCTATTAAAAGATAGGAAATTTTCTAAGCAATCTAAATTTCCGAATAGTCTTTTTATATCTTTTATAGTTTTCAATATACGGGAGAAATACCAAATTTTTGTTAAAATTTGTAAATCCCTCGTAACTTGTTTATTAATTAACGTACACAAAGGTATAACCTATTAAAAGATAGAAAATTTTCTTAAAAATTCAAAATTTCAACTAGTTTTTTTATATCTTTTATAGTTTTCAATATACGGGGGAAATACAAAATTTTTGTTAAAATTTGTAATTCCCTCGTAACTTTTTTATTAATTACCGTACAAAAAGTTAAAACCTATTGAAAGATAGGAAATTTTCTCAAGAATCCAAATTTTCAATTAATTTTTTTATATCTTTTATATTTTTCAATATACGGGGGAAATACAAAATTTTTGTTAAAATTTGAAATTCCCTCGTAACTTTTTTATTAATTACCGTACAAAAAGTTATAACCTATTAAAAGATAGGAAATTTTTTTAGCATTTCAAATTTCCGATTAGTCTTTTTATATCTTTTATAGTTTTCAATATACGGGGGAAATACAAAATTTTTGTTAGAATTTGTAAATCCCTCGTAACTTTTTTATTAATTAACGTACAAAAAGTTATAACCTATCGAAAGAAAGAAAATTTTTTTGAAAATCCAAAATTCCAATTAATTTTTTTATATCTTTTATCGTTTTTAGAAAACGGGGGAAATACCAAATTTTTCTTAAAATTTGTAAATCCCTCGTAACTTTTTTATTAATTAACGTACAGAAAGTTGTAACCTATCAAAAGATAGGAAATTTTCTTTAAAAATCCAAAGTATCAATTAGTTCTTTCATATCTTTTATAGTTTTCAATATACGGGGGAAATACCAAATTTTTGTTAAAATTTGTAATTCCCTCGTAACTTTTTTATTAATTACCGTACAAAAAGTTATAACCTATCAAAAGATAGGAAATTTTCTCAAGAATCCAAATTTTCAATTAATTTTTTTTATATCTTTTATAGTTTTCAATATACAGGGGAAATCCAAAATTTTTGTTAAAATTTGTAATTCCCTCGTAACTTTTTTATTAATTACCTTACAAAAAGCTATAACCTATCAAAAGATAGGAAATTTTCTCAGCAATACAAATTTCCGATTAGTCTTTTTATATCTTTTATAGTTTTCAATATACGGGGGAAATACAAAATTTTTGTTAAAATTTGTAAATCCCTCGTAACTTTTTTATTAATTAACGTACAAAAAGTTATAACCTATCAAAAAAAAGGAAATTTTTTTAAAAATCCAAAGTTCCAATTAATTTTTTTATATCTTTTATAGTTTTCAAAAAACGGGGAAAATACCAAATATTTGTTAAAATTTGTAAATCCCTCGTAACTTTTTTATTAATTAGCTTACAGAAAGTTGTAACCTATCAAAAGATAGGAAATTTTCTCAAGAATCCAAATTTTCAATTATTTTTTTTATATCTTTTATAGTTTTCAATATACGGGGGAAATCCAAAATTTTTGTTAAAGTTTAAAATTCCCTTGTAACTTTTTTATTAATTACCGTACAAAAAATTATAACCTATTAAAAGATAGGAAATTTTTTTAGCAATCCAAATTTTCGATTAGTCTTTTTATATCTTTTATAGTTTTCAATATAAGGGGGAAATACCAAATTTTTGTTAAAATTTGTAATTCCCTCGTAACTTTTTTATTATTTACCGCACAAAATGTTATAACCTATCAAAAGAAAGGAATATTTGCTCAGCAATCCAAATTTTTAATTAATTTTTTTTTATCTTTTATAGTTTTCAATATACGGGGGAAAAACAAAATTTTTGTTAAAATTTGTTATTTCCTCGTAACTTTTTTATTATTTACCGTTTAAAAAGTTATAACCTATTAAAAGATAGGAAATTCTTTCAACAATTCAAATATCCAATTATTTTTTTTATATCTTTTATAGTTTTCAATATACGGGGGAAATACAAAATTTTTGTTAAAATTTGAAATTCCCTCGTAACTTTTTTATTAATTACCGTACAAAAAGTTATAACCTATTAAAAGATAGGAAATTTTCTTAGCAATCTAAATTTCCGAATAGTCTTTTTATATCTTTTATAGTTTTCAATATACGGGAGAAATACCAAATTTTTGTTAAAATTTGTAAATCCCTCGTAACTTGTTTATTAATTAACGTACACAAAGGTATAACCTATTAAAAGATAGAAAATTTTCTTAAAAATTCAAAATTTCAACTAGTTTTTTTATATCTTTTATAGTTTTCAATATACGGGAAAAATACAAAATTTTTGTTAAAATTTGTAATTCCCTCGTAACTTTTTTATTAATTAGCGTACAAAAAGTTAAAACCTATTAAAAGATAGGAAATTTTCTCAAGAATCCAAATTTTCAATTAATTTTTTTATATCTTTTATATTTTTCAATATACGGGGGAAATACAAAATTTTTGTTAAAATTTGAAATTCCCTCGTAACTTTTTTATTAATTACCGTACAAAAAGTTATAACCTATTAAAAGATAGGAAATTTTTTTAGCATTTCAAATTTCCGATTAGTCTTTTTATATCTTTTATAGTTTTCAATATACGGGGGAAATACAAAATTTTTGTTAAAATTTGTAATTCCCTCGTAACTTTTTTATTAATTACCGTACAAAAAGTTATAACCTATCAAAAGAAAGGAAATTTTTTTAGAACTCCAAAATTCCAATTATTTTTTTTTATATATTTTATAGTTTTCAATATACAGGGGAAATACAAAATTTTTGTTAAAATTTGTAATTCCCTCGTAACTTTTTATTAATTACCGTACAAAAAGTTATAACCTATCAAAAGATAGGAAATTTTCTCAGCAATACAAATTTACGATTATTCTTTTTATATCTTTTATAGTTTTCAATATACGGGGGAAATACAAAATTTTTGTTAAAATTTGAAATTCCCTCGTAACTTTTTTATTAATTACCGTACAAAAAGTTATAACCTATTAAAAGATAGAAAATTTTTTTAGCAATCCAAATTTTCGATTAGTCTTTTTATATCTTTTATAGTTTTCAATATAAGGGGAAAATACAAAATTTTTGTTAAAATTTGTAATTCCCTCGTAACTTTTTTATTATTTACCGTACAAAATGTTATAACCTATCAAAAGAAAGGAAATTTGCTCAGCAATCCCAATTTTTAATTATTTTTTTTTTATCTTTTATAGTTTTCAATATACGGGGGAAAAACAAAATTTTTGTTAAAATTTGTAATTCCCTCGTAACTTTTTTATTATTTACAGTTCAAAAAGTTATAACCTATCAAAAGATAGGAAATTCTCTCAAAAATTCAAATATCCAATTAATTTTTTTATATCTTTTATAGTTTTCAATATACGGGGGAAATACCAAATTTTTGTTAAAATTTGAAATTTCCTTGTAACTTTTTTATTAATTACCGTACAAAAAGTTATAACCTATTAAAAGATAGGAAATTTTCTTAGCAATCCAAATTTTCGAATAGTCTTTTTATATCTTTTATAGTTTTCAATACACGGGAGAAATACCAAATTTTTGTTAAAATTTGTAAATCCCTCGTAACTTGTTTATTAATTAACGTACAGAAAGTTATAACCTATTAAAAGATAGAAAATTTTCTTAAAAAATCAAAATTCCAACTAGTTTTTTCATATCTTTTATAGTTTTCAATATACGGGGGAAATACAAAATTTTTGTTAAAATTTGTAATTCCCTCGTAACTTTTTTATTAATTAACGTACAAAAAGTTATAACCTATCAAAAAAAAGAAAATTTTTTTAGAACTCCAAAATTCCAATTATTTTTTTTATATCTTTTATAGTTTTCAATATACAGGGGAAATACAAAATTTTTGTTAAAATTTGTAATTCCCTCGTAACTTTTTTATTAATTACCGTACAAAAAGTTATAACCTATCAAAAGATAGGAAATTTTCTCAGCAATACAAATTTCCGATTAGCCTTTTTATATCTTTTATAGTTTTCAATATAAGGGGGAAATACAAAATTTTTGTTAAAATTTGTAATTCCCTCGTAACTTTTTTATTATTTACCGTACAAAAAATTATAACCTATAAAAAGATAGGAAATTTTTTAAGCAATCCAAATTTCCGATTAGTCTTTTTATATCTTTTATAGTTTTTAATATACGGGGGAAATACAAAATTTTTGTTAAAATTTGTAATTCCCTCGTAACTTTTTTATTATTTACCGTACAAAAAGTTTTAACCTATCAAAAGATAGGAAATTTTCTCAAGAATCCAAATTTTTGATTAATTTTTTTATATCTTTTATAGTTTTCAATATACAGGGGAAATCCAAAATTTTTGTTAAAATTTGTAATTCCCTCGTAACTTTTTATTAATTACCGTACAAAAAGTTATAACCTATTAAAAGATAGGAAATTTTTTTAGCAATCCAAATTTCCGATTAGTCTTTTTATAACTTTTATAGTTTTTAATATAAGGGGGAAATACAAAATTTTTGTTAAAATTTGTAATTCCCTCGTAACTTTTTTATTATTTACCGTACAAAATGTTATAACCTATCAAAAGAAAGGAAATTTGCTCAGCAATCCAAATTTCTAATTAATTTTTTTTTTATCTTTTATAGTTTTCAATATACGGGGGAAAAACAAAATTTTTGTTAAAATTTGTAATTCCCCCGTAACTTTTTTATTATTTACCGTACAAAACGTTATAACCTATCAAAAGATAGGAAATTCTCTCAACAATTCAAATATCCAATTAATTTTTTTATATCTTTTATAGTTTTCAATATACGGGGGAAATACAAAATTTTTGTTAAAATTTGAAATTCCCTCGTAACTTTTTTATTAATTACCGTACAAAAAGTTATAACCTATTAAAAGATAGGAAATTTTCTTAGAAATCCAAATTTTCGATTAGTCTTTTTATATCTTTTATAATTTTTAATATACGGGAGAAATACCAAATTTTTGTTAAAATTTGTAAATCCCTCGTAACTTGTTTATTAATTAACGTACAGAAAGTTATAACCTATTTAAAGATAGAAAATTTTCTTAAAAATTCAAAATTCCAACTAGTTTTTTTATATCTTTTATAGTTTTCAATATACGGGGGAAATACAAAATTTTTGTTAAAATTTGTAATTCCCTCGTAACTTTTTTATTAATTACCGTACAAAAAGTTATAACCTATCAAAAGAAAGGAAATTTTTTTAGAACTCCAAAATTCCAATTATTTTTTTTTATATCTTTTATAGTTTTCAATATACAGAGGAAATACAAAATTTTTGTTAAAATTTGTAATTCCCTCGTAACTTTTTATTAATTACCGTACAAAAAGTTATAACCTATTAAAAGATAGGAAATTTTTTTAGCAATCCAAATTTCCGATTAGTCTTTTTATATCTTTTATAGTTTTCAATATAAGGGGGAAATACAAAATTTTTGTTAAAATTTGTAATTCCCTCGTAACTTGTTTATTAATTAACGTACAGAAAGTTATAACCTATTAAAAGATAGAAAATTTTCTTAAAAATTCAAAATTCCTACTAGTTTTTTCATATTATTTATAGTTTTCAATATACGGGGGAAATACAAAATTTTTGTTAAAATTTGTAATTCCCTCGTAACTTTTTTATTAATTACCGTACAAAAAGTTATAACCTATCAAAAGAAAGGAAATTTTTTTAGAACTCCAAAATTCCAATTATTTTTTTTTATATCTTTTATAGTTTTCAATATACAGAGGAAATACAAAATTTTTGTTAAAATTTGTAATTCCCTCGTAACTTTTTATTAATTATCGTACAAAAAGTTATAACCTATTAAAAGATAGGAAATTTTTTTAGCAATCCAAATTTCCGATTAGTCTTTTTATATCTTTTATAGTTTTCAATATAAGGGGGAAATACAAAATTTTTGTTAAAATTTGTAATTCCCTCGTAACTTTTTTATTATTTACCGTACAAAATGTTATAACCTATCAAAAGAAAGGAAATTTGCTCAGCAATCCAAATTTCTAATTAATTTTTTTTTTATCTTTTATAGTTTTCAATATACGGGGGCAAAACGAAATTTTTGTTAAAATTTGTAATTCCCCCGTAACTTTTTTATTATTTACCGTACAAAAAGTTATAACCTATCAAAAGATAGGAAATTCTCTCAACAATTCAAATATCCAATTAATTTTTTTATATCTTTTATAGTTTTTAATATACGGGGGAAATAAAAAATTTTTGTTAAAATTTGAAATTCCCTCGTAACTTTTTTATTAATTACCGTACAAAAAGTTATAACCTATTAAAAGATAGGAAATTTTCTAAGAAATCCAAATTTCCGATTAGTCTTTTTATATCTTTTATAGTTTTCAATATACGGGAGAAATACCAAATTTTTGTTAAAATTTGTAAATCCCTCGTAACTTGTTTATTAATTAACGTACAGAAAGTTATAACCTATTAAAAGATAGAAAATTTTCTTAAAAATTCAAAATTCCTACTAGTTTTTTCATATTATTTATAGTTTTCAATATACGGGGGAAATACAAAATTTTTGTTAAAATTTGTAATTCCCTCGTAACTTTTTTATTAATTACCGTACAAAAAGTTATAACCTATCAAAAGAAAGGAAATTTTTTTAGAACTCCAAAATTCCAATTATTTTTTTTTATATCTTTTATAGTTTTCAATATACAGAGGAAATACAAAATTTTTGTTAAAATTTGTAATTCCCTCGTAACTTTTTTATTAATTACCGTACAAAAAGTTATAACCTATCAAAAGATAGGAAATTTTCTCAGCAATACAAAAATTTCCGAATAGTCTTTTTATATCTTTTATAGTTTTCAATATACGGGAGAAATACCAAATTTTTGTTAAAATTTGTAAATCCCTCGTAACTTGTTTATTAATTAACGTACAGAAAGCTATAACCTATTAAAAGATAGAAAATTTTCTTAAAAATTCAAAATTCCAACTAGTTTTTTCATATTATTTATAGTTTTCAATATACGGGGGAAATACAAAATTTTTGTGTAAATTTGTAATTCCCTCGTAACTTTTTTATTAATTACCGTACAAAAAGTTATAACCTATCAAAAGAAAGGAAATTTTTTTAGAACTCCAAAATTCCAATTATTTTTTTTTTATATCTTTTATATTCTTCAATATACAGGGGAAATACAAAATTTTTGTTAAAATTTGTAATTCCCTCGTAACTTTTTTATTAATTACCGTACAAAAGTTATAACCTATCAAAAGATAGGAAATTTTCTCAGCAATACAAATTTCCGATTAGTCTTTTTATATCTTTTATAGTTTTCAATATAAGGGGGAAATACAAAATTTTTGTTAAAATTTGTAATTCCCTCGTAACTTTTTTATTATTTACCGTACAAAATTTTATAACCTATCAAAAGATAGAAAATTCTCTTAACAATCCAAATATCCAATTAATTTTTTTATATCTTTTATAGTTTTCAATATACAGGGGAAATACAAAATTTTTGTTAAAATTTGTAATTCCCTCGTAACTTTTTATTAATTACCGTACAAAAAGTTATAACCTATCAAAAGATAGGAAATTTTCTCAGCAATACAAATTTACAAATAGTCTTTTTATATCTTTTATAGTTTTCAATATACGGGGGAAATACAAAATTTTTGTTAAAATTTGAAATTCCCTCGTAACTTTTTTATTAATTACCGTACAAAAAGTTATAACCTATTAAAAGATAGAAAATTTTTTTAGCAATCCAAATTTTCGATTAGCCTTTTTATATCTTTTATAGTTTTCAATATAAGGGGGAAATACAAAATTTTTGTTAAAATTTGTAATTCCCTCGTAACTTTTTTATTATTTACCGTACAAAATGTTATAACCTATCAAAAGAAAGGAAATTTGCTCAGCAATCCAAATTTTTAATTAATTTTTTTTTATCTTTTATAGTTTTCAATATACGGGGGAAAAACAAAATTTTTGTTAAAATTTGTAATTCCCTCGTAACTTTTTTATTATTTACAGTTTAAAAAGTTATAACCTATCAAAAGATAGGAAATTCTCTCAAAAATTCAAATATCCAATTAATTTTTTTATATCTTTTATAGTTTTCAATATACGGGGGAAATACCAAATTTTTGTTAAAATTTGAAATTTCCTTGTAACTTTTTTATTAATTACCGTACAAAAACTTATAACCTATTAAAAGATAGGAAATTTTCTTAGCAATCCAAATTTTCGATTAGTCTTTTTATATCTTTTATAGTTTTCAATATACGGGAGAAATACCAAATTTTTGTTAAAATTTGTAAATCCCTCGTAACTTGTTTATTAATTAACGTACAGAAAGTTATAACCTATTAAAAGATAGAAAATTTTCTTAAAAAATTAAAATTCCAACTAGTTTTTTCATATCTTTTATAGTTTTCAATATACGGGGGAAATACAAAATTTTTGTTAAAATTTGTAATTCCCTCGTAACTTTTTTATTAATTAACGTACAAAAAGTTATAACCTATCAAAAAAAAAGGAAATTTTTTTAGAACTCCAAAATTCCAATTATTTTTTTTATATCTTGTATAGTTTTCAATATACAGGGGAAATACAAAATTTTTGTTAAAATTTGTAATTCCCTCGTAACTTTTTTATTAATTACCGTACAAAAAGTTATAACCTATCAAAAGATAGGAAATTTTCTCAGCAATACAAATTTCCGATTAGCCTTTTTATATCTTTTATAGTTTTCAATATAAGAGGGAAATACAAAATTTTTGTTAAAATTTGTAATTCCGTCGTAACTTTTTTATTATTTACCGTACAAAAAGTTATAACCTATAAAAAGATAGGAAATTTTTTAAGCAATCCAAATTTCCGATTAGTCTTTTTATATCTTTTATAGTTTTTAATATACGGGGGAAATACAAAATTTTTGTTAAAATTTGTAATTCCCTCGTAACTTTTTTATTATTTACCGTACAAAAAGTTTTAACCTATCAAAAGATAGGAAATTTTCTCAAGAATCCAAATTTTTAATTAATTTTTTTATATCTTTTATAGTTTTCAATATACAGGGGAAATCCAAAATTTTTGTTAAAATTTGTAATTCCCTCGTAACTTTTTATTAATTACCGTACAAAAAGTTATAACCTATTAAAAGATAGGAAATTTTTTTAGCAATCCAAATTTCCGATTAGTCTTTTTATATCTTTTATAGTTTTCAATATAAGGGGGAAATACAAAATTTTTGTTAAAATTTGTAATTCCCTCGTAACTTTTTTATTATTTACCGTACAAAATGTTATAACCTATCAAAAGAAAGGAAATTTGCTCAGCAATCCAAATTTCTAATTAATTTTTTTTTTTTACGGGGGAAAAACAAAATTTTTGTTAAAATTTGTTATTCCCTCGTAACTTTTTTATTATTTACCGTTTAAAAAGTTATAACCTATTAAAAGATAGGAAATTCTTTCAACAATTCAAATATCCAATTATTTTTTTTATATCTTTTATAGTTTTCAATATACGGGGGAAATACAAAATTTTTGTTAAAATTTGAAATTCCCTCGTAGCTTTTTTATTAATTACCGTACAAAAAGTTATAACCTATTAAAAGATAGGAAATTTTCTTAGCAATCTAAATTTCCGAATAGTCTTTTTATATCTTTTATAGTTTTCAATATACGGGAGAAATACCAAATTTTTGTTAAAATTTGTAAATCCCTCGTAACTTGTTTATTAATTAACGTACACAAAGGTATAACCTATTAAAAGATAGAAAATTTTCTTAAAAATTCAAAATTTCAACTAGTTTTTTTATATCTTTTATAGTTTTCAATATACGGGGGAAATACAAAATTTTTGTTAAAATTTGTAATTCCCTCGTAACTTTTTTATTAATTAGCGTACAAAAAGTTAAAACCTATTAAAAGATAGGAAATTTTCTCAAGAATCCAAATTTTCAATTAATTTTTTTATATCTTTTATATTTTTCAATATACGGGGGAAATACAAAATTTTTGTTAAAATTTGAAATTCCCTCGTAACTTTTTTATTAATTACCGTACAAAAAGTTATAACCTATTAAAAGATAGGAAATTTTTTTAGCATTTCAAATTTCCGATTAGTCTTTTTATATCTTTTATAGTTTTCAATATACGGGGGAAATACAAAATTTTTGTTAAAATTTGTAATTCCCTCGTAACTTTTTTATTAATTACCGTACAAAAAGTTATAACCTATCAAAAGAAAGGAAATTTTTTTAGAACTCCAAAATTCCAATTATTTTTTTTTATATATTTTATAGTTTTCAATATACAGGGGAAATACAAAATTTTTGTTAAAATTTGTAATTCCCTCGTAACTTTTTATTAATTACCGTACAAAAAGTTATAACCTATCAAAAGATAGGAAATTTTCTCAGCAATACAAATTTACGATTATTCTTTTTATATCTTTTATAGTTTTCAATATACGGGGGAAATACAAAATTTTTGTTAAAATTTGAAATTCCCTCGTAACTTTTTTATTAATTACCGTACAAAAAGTTATAACCTATTAAAAGATAGAAAATTTTTTTAGCATTTCAAATTTCCGATTAGTCTTTTTATATCTTTTATAGTTTTCAATATACGGGGGAAATACCAAATTTTTGTTAAAATTTGTAAATCCCTCGTAACTTGTTTATTAATTAACGTACACAAAGGTATAACCTATTAAAAGATAGAAAATTTTCTTAAAAATTCAAAATTTCAACTAGTTTTTTTATATCTTTTATAGTTTTTAATATACGGGGGAAATACAAAATTTTTGTTAAAATTTGTAATTCCCTCGTAACTTTTTTATTATTTACCGTACAAAAAGTTTTAACCTATCAAAAGATAGGAAATTTTCTCAAGAATCCAAATTTTTAATTAATTTTTTTATATCTTTTATAGTTTTCAATATACAGGGGAAATCCAAAATTTTTGTTAAAATTTGTAATTCCCTCGTAACTTTTTATTAATTACCGTACAAAAAGTTATAACCTATTAAAAGATAGGAAATTTTTTTAGCAATCCAAATTTCCGATTAGTCTTTTTATATCTTTTATAGTTTTCAATATAAGGGGGAAATACAAAATTTTTGTTAAAATTTGTAATTCCCTCGTAACTTTTTTATTATTTACCGTACAAAATGTTATAACCTATCAAAAGAAAGGAAATTTGCTCAGCAATCCAAATTTCTAATTAATTTTTTTTTTTACGGGCGAAAAACAAAATTTTTGTTAAAATTTGTTATTCCCTCGTAACTTTTTTATTATTTACCGTTTAAAAAGTTATAACCTATTAAAAGATAGGAAATTCTTTCAACAATTCAAATATCCAATTATTTTTTTTATATCTTTTATAGTTTTCAATATACGGGGGAAATACAAAATTTTTGTTAAAATTTTAAATTCCCTCGTAACTTTTTTATTAATTACCGTACAAAAAGTTATAACCTATTAAAAGATAGGAAATTTTCTTAGCAATCTAAATTTCCGAATAGTCTTTTTATATCTTTTATAGTTTTCAATATACGGGAGAAATACCAAATTTTTGTTAAAATTTGTAAATCCCTCGTAACTTGTTTATTAATTAACGTACACAAAGGTATAACCTATTAAAAGATAGAAAATTTTCTTAAAAATTCAAAATTTCAACTAGTTTTTTTTATCTTTTATAGTTTTCAATATACGGGGGAAATACAAAATTTTTGTTAAAATTTGTAATTCCCTCGTAACTTTTTTATTAATTACCGTACAAAAAGTTAAAACCTATTAAAAGATAGGAAATTTTCTCAAGAATCCAAATTTTCAATTAATTTTTTTATATCTTTTATATTTTTCAATATACGGGGGAAATACAAAATTTTTGTTAAAATTTGAAATTCCCTCGTAACTTTTTTATTAATTACCGTACAAAAAGTTATAACCTATTAAAAGATAGGAAATTTTTTTAGCATTTCAAATTTCCGATTAGTCTTTTTATATCTTTTATAGTTTTCAATATACGGGGGAAATACAAAATTTTTGTTAAAATTTGTAAATCCCTCGTAACTTTTTTATTAATTAACGTACAAAAAGTTATAACCTATCGAAAGAAAGAAAATTTTTTTAAAAATCCAAAATTCCAATTAATTTTTTTATATCTTTTATCGTTTTTAGAAAACGGGGGAAATACCAAATTTTTCTTAAAATTTGTAAATCCCTCGTAACTTTTTTATTAATTAACGTACAGAAAGTTGTAACCTATCAAAAGATAGGAAATTTTCTTAAAAATCCAAAGTATCAATTAGTTCTTTCATATCTTTTATAGTTTTCAATATACGGGGGAAATACCAAATTTTTGTTAAAATTTGTAATTCCCTCGTAACTTTTTTATTAATTACCGTACAAAAAGTTATAACCTATCAAAAGATAGGAAATTTTCTCAAGAATCCAAATTTTCATTTAATTTTTTTTATATCTTTTATAGTTTTCAATATACAGGGGAAATCCAAAATTTTTGTTAAAATTTGTAATTCCCTCGTAACTTTTTTATTAATTACCTTACAAAAAGCTATAACCTATCAAAAGATAGGAAATTTTCTCAGCAATACAAATTTCCGATTAGTCTTTTTATATCTTTTATAGTTTTCAATATACGGGGGAAATACAAAATTTTTGTTAAAATTTGTAAATCCCTCGTAACTTTTTTATTAATTAACGTACAAAAAGTTATAACCTATCAAAAGAAAGGAAATTTTTTTAAAAATCCAAAGTTCCAATTAATTTTTTTATATCTTTTATAGTTTTCAAAAAACGGGGCAAATACCAAATATTTGTTAAAATTTGTAAATCCCTCGTAACTTTTTTATTAATTAGCTTACAGAAAGTTGTAACCTATCAAAAGATAGGAAATTTTCTCAAGAATCCAAATTTTCAATTATTTTTTTTATATCTTTTATAGTTTTCAATATACGGGGGAAATCCAAAATTTTTGTTAAAGTTTAAAATTCCCTTGTAACTTTTTTATTAATTACCGTACAAAAAATTATAACCTATTAAAAGATAGGAAATTTTTTTAGCAATCCAAATTTCCGATTAGTCTTTTTATATCTTTTATAGTTTTCAATATAAGGGGGAAATACCAAATTTTTGTTAAAATTTGTAATTCCCTCGTAACTTTTTTATTATTTACCGCACAAAATGTTATAACCTATCAAAAGAAAGGATCATTTGCTCAGCAATCCAAATTTTTAATTAATTTTTTTTTATCTTTTATAGTTTTCAATATACGGGGGAAAAACAAAATTTTTGTTAAAATTTGTTATTTCCTCGTAACTTTTTTATTATTTACCGTTTAAAAAGTTATAACCTATTAAAAGATAGGAAATTCTTTCAACAATTCAAATATCCAATTATTTTTTTTATATCTTTTATAGTTTTCAATATACGGGGGAAATACAAAATTTTTGTTAAAATTTGAAATTCCCTCGTAACTTTTTATTAATTACCGTACAAAAAGTTATAACCTATTAAAAGATAGGAAATTTTCTTAGCAATCTAAATTTCCGAATAGTCTTTTTATATCTTTTATAGTTTTCAATATACGGGAGAAATACCAAATTTTTGTTAAAATTTGTAAATCCCTCGTAACTTGTTTATTAATTAACGTACACAAAGGTATAACCTATTAAAAGATAGAAAATTTTCTTAAAAATTCAAAATTTCAACTAGTTTTTTTATATCTTTTATAGTTTTCAATATACGGGGGAAATACAAAATTTTTGTTAAAATTTGTGATTCCCTCGTAACTTTTTTATTAATTAGCGTACAAAAAGTTAAAACCTATTAAAAGATAGGAAATTTTCTCAAGAATCCAAATTTTCAATTAATTTTTTTATATCTTTTATATTTTTCAATATACGGGGGAAATACAAAATTTTTGTTAAAATTTGAAATTCCCTCGTAACTTTTTTATTAATTACCGTACAAAAAGTTATAACCTATTAAAAGATAGGAAATTTTTTTAGCATTTCAAATTTCCGATTGGTCTTTTTATATCTTTTATAGTTTTCAATATACGGGGGAAATACAAAATTTTTGTTAAAATTTGTAAATCCCTCGTAACTTTTTTATTAATTAACGTACAAAAAGTTATAACCTATCGAAAGAAAGAAAATTTTTTTAAAAATCCAAAATTCCAATTAATTTTTTTATATCTTTTATCGTTTTTAGAAAACGGGGGAAATACCAAATTTTTCTTAAAATTTGTAAATCCCTCGTAACTTTTTTATTAATTAACGTACAGAAAGTTGTAACCTATCAAAAGATAGGAAATTTTCTTAAAAATCCAAAGTATCAATTAGTTCTTTCATATCTTTTATAGTTTTCAATATACGGGGGAAATACCAAATTTTTGTTAAAATTTGTAATTCCCTCGTAACTTTTTTATTAATTACCGTACAAAAAGTTATAACCTATCAAAAGATAGGAATGAAATCAAAAAAGGAATCATTACTTAGCTTTCAGGAAAAATATATGAGAAATCATATTAATTTACGTGAAACCTGAAGTAAAGTTAAAAACCGTTGTCGATTTCTAAGGCCTCATAGCTCCATTTCTCGAATGGTCAACATCAGACGGTACTCCATCACCTTTACTACATCTACATTGCAACCATACAACTACAGTTTTCCCACCTTTGACTACCATCTATTGGGAAGATCTGTTATTTGCTATAGGAGTATCGGAGCTGACCATTTCCATTCTTCGACGGAGACCTTCCTTATTCGTTGAGACTAGACCCATATCATACTAAGAATGAAGGACACTTTCTCTCTAGAATCCTGGTATCAAGCAAACGTCTCCTGGATCGTGTCTTCCTTATGTAGGACAAAACTGGACTATCATCGAATGTGACAATATATTCAATAATGTTGAGAGACCCACTGGCGCCACGGGTCGGCAGAGTCTGTCCTTAGATTTCAATTAATATCAAATCACTTTGCATAAACAACAAGCGGATCAAATAACAATGAAACCAGAAAATTAACAAACAAAGGGTAAGCACTTACAAGCACGTGTAACCATATCCCTTCCAGATTTTATAACAGTTCAACCATAGAAGTTTAATATCAGGTGGTAATGACGTCTTATAGGGCGATTTTTTGTGAAATCAAACAAGGTATCATTACTTAGCTTTCAGGAAAAATATATGAGACATCATATTAATTTACGTGAAACCTGAAGTAAAGTTAAAAACCATTGTCGATTTTTAAGGCCTCATAGCTCCATTTCTCGAATGGTCAACATCAGACGGTACTTCATCACCTTTACTACATCTACATTGCAACCATACAACTACAGTTTTCCCACCTTTGACTACCATCTATTGGGAAGATCTGTTATTTGCTATAGGAGTATCGGAGCTGACCATTTCCATTCTTTGACGGAGACCTTCCTTATTCGTTGAGACTAGACCCATATCATACTCAGAATGAAGGACACTTTCTCTCTAGAGTCTGTCCTTAGGGACAAGTTTTATCACCTTGTTGTGGAATATGGTCGTGCACAAACTGATAGTAAGACTCAACAGTGAATGACACCATCGTATCGGTTATGTTAATGACCTGTCCGTCTTAGCTCACAGGATAGAATGCTTACTTGAATCACCAACTGGAACACATACCCGAAAAAGCGATAATCTCAGTAAAACATACAGTTTATGGTATAGGAGTATCGGAGCTGACCAGTTCCTTTCTTTGACGGAGACCTTACTTATTCGTCGAGACTAGACCCATATCATACTCAGAATGAAGGACACTTTCTCTCTAGAATCCTGGTATCAAGCAAACATCTTCTGGATCGTGTCTTCCTTATGTAGGACAAAACTGCACTATCATCGAATGTGACAATATATTCAATAATGTTGGGAGACCCACTGGCGCCACGGGTCGGCAGAGTCTGTCCTTAGGGAGAAGTTTTATCATTTTGTTGTGGAATATGGTCGTGCACAAACTGATAGTAAGTCTCAACAGTGAATGACACCATGGTATTGGTTATGTTGATGACCTGGCCATCTTAGCTCACAGGATAGAATGCTCACTTGAATCACCAACTGGAACACATACCCGAAAAAGCGATAATCTCGGTAAAACATTCAGTTTAAAACCAGAAATTCTTGATATTTTGGACAATTCACACAATATTTTTATAAATTATAGCCTGTGTGTTATTCTGATGTATAAACTATATTATTATAAAGTTTCATTAAAATCCATTCAGTAGTTTTTACGTGAAACAGTAACAAACATCCATCCACACTTACAAACTTTCGCGTTTATAATATTAATATTTCTTGTTAAGACTTGTTAATTTATTCTAAATATATTACAGTTAGAGGTTAATCAAATTTAGCCTAAGATTACATTTATAGAAAATAGATCTTCACAGAAATTGTGGAGTAAACTTGTTTTATTTCGAACATCTATTTTTCCTTATTTACAACTAACGACCATCCTCCAAATTTTACATTAGAGACAACAAAATGTTCTACATTGAACAAGAAAGTAGAATACAAAAAACCTTTTCTCGAATGGAGTATCTACTTGTAATTGTCTTTGAGTTAAATTGTCCCTGTTTACTCCCTTTATATCTGTTTTCAAATAAACTTTACAACAACCTTTAAATTTAGAGTCCAATAAAGCAATTCCACTTACCGCATACACCAAAGGAAAAGCACATAAAAGTCTATGATAATTTCAATCAAAGTTAAATGGAACGAACTGTTTTGTGAAAAAGAAGTTAACGTGTAACAGAAATTCTACTTTATTGCAATTGGTAGAAATAGAGGGAGACGGATTAGTAGATGGATATTATTTTAGGAAACAGTTAATAAAGGTTATTAATTCTGGTTTGTTCTCTAAAAAATGTTTTATTTAAAACTAAACAACATCAACAGAAAAATTTTGTTATTATTAGGGTTCCGTAGCCAAATGGCAAAATACGAAACCCTTATAGATTCGTCATTTCTGTCTGTCCGTCCGTATGTTACAGCCAGTTTTTTCCGAAAATTTAAGAACTATAATGTTAAAACTTGGTAAGTAGATGTATTCTGTGTATTCTTAAGATTTTACACAAAAATGGAAAAAAAATTGGGGGTTCTCTATACTCAAAACTGATTTTGATTGAATCACCAATCTGTGCCAAAAAAAAGAAGAAGTTATCGAATCCCGAAGGCTTTACTTAATACTATACGAAACGTAGGTAACAGCTGCTAGAAACTTTAGTAGATATACCCAATTAGGGATCGACTAAAGTTGGGAGAAAATTTTGACACCCCATGGAGAGAAAGACCAAATTTACAAAAGAAGGAGAGAAAGAATTGGTCTCTGCAATGAGGCTATAAGAAACGGAAGTAAAATAAAGACAGCTGCTAGAAATATCAGTATCCCCAATTAGGGATCGACTTAAGTTAGGTGAAAATTTTGACACCCCATGAGAAGAAAGGCCACATTTACAAAAGAAAAAGAGAAAAAAATGGTCTCATTGATTACTGTAATGGCAAAGAAAATTGATGGAATAACTCAGCAACAGTTGCATAAATTGGCCTTTGCAAAAAATATTAAAAATACTTTTTCGTCAGAGAAAAGAATGGCTGAAAAATCTTGGGTGTATTCCTTTTTGAAAAGAAATCTCAGAATTTTTTTAAGGCTTCCAAAGCCAACAAGCCTAAACAGTCTTTTGGGATTTAATAAATCCGAAATAACCATTATAATTCACTAACCTGGAGACACTTATGTCAAAGTATGGTTTTCCAGCTAATAGAATCTTTAATGTTGATGATGTTCAACGTACAGAAACCAGTTAAATTTATGCTAATCGGAAAGGCTACTAGGGACCAGAACGTCCAATTTTCTGTGAACTTAGCGCAAGAGGAGTATATGTTTCACCGATGTTTATGTATCCACTGTAACCCTAATTAACCCTAGGCTAGCTCCTGGGTTTGTGGCTTCCTTCTGAGTTTTATCAATTCTCTCCAATCAGGGCGCCAAAGTACAGACAAAGCAAATAATACACAAACATCAGCTTAAAGATGATTCATTAAATCAAGATTCAATAGTTAATGTTAAAATTTTAAATTAATAATTAATTATTTCTCTTATCTTTTTCCCAGGACTACAATTTCGGATGAGTTTTGAAAATTCCCCTCGGGATTTCATAAATTCAATTCAATTCCGGGATGGTATGGCTTCTCTTAGAATAAATCTTCCAATTATTCTATCCAGGGAAGATAGGTTTTCTCTTCGTTATGATTGTCAATCATGGCAAACAAAATGGCTGACATGACGGCTTGTCACGTTCTCTAATTTTTAAGATATTCCTTTAATAGGGCCCTTCTGGATTTGGCAAAAACCTATTTGAAGGGCACCGGTCAGATGAAGAATCTGCGAGTAAATGAACGAACATATATAATTTACGTATAAGGAAACCGACGGATAACCACCGATCGACTCGTTTCCACTTAGTAATCGTGCGCAAAATCATAAAATAAATATTTATCCATAGTCAGGTGGATTTCGGCACAAAACGGACCCTGACCGTTACACCACGACAGAGAAATAAATCTTCCCTGAAAATTGGTGGCCCCCCGGGAGCACTCTATGAATGCTCTAAATCTGGGTGGATAAATGAAGCTTTTCTCGAAAAGATTGCTACATTTTGCTAAAAATATTGGTACTCATAAGCAAAATCCAGGGCTCATTATCCTAGATAATCAATGCAGTCATTAATCTGTCTCTGCCTCCTCATACATTACATACGATGCAATCACTCGATGTAACATTTTCTGGTCCATAAAATCCACGTATTCTTGCGAGTGTGATTTATTTCTGAAAATGCAACCATTTGAGAAAATTACACATGACCATAAAGCTTCAATTTTTAACAAAGTTTATATTCGAGAGGCTACGATGGAGAAGGCCGCCAAGGGATTTGAACTGACGTAGATATATCCCTTAAATCACTATATTTTCGACTACGACAATATTTTAGATACTGATCCTATCATTGAGAGGCATCCAGCCAAGTTAGTCAATCAGGTGTCCAAAATAAGTTTATAGAACTAGCAATTGGCGATGATAAATCCACTCATAGTCTACCATCGTCGACATCAATTTTAGACCAATCCAACCAAATTAGATCTCGTACTCCCCAGAGACAAACCGACCAAAATCCTGTAGATATGTTTCCTAAAGAAACAGTAACGTGCATGCAAGTAAAGATATTAGAATAAATATCTCTGAGCCGAGCACTTCATGACGTATTTTAAAAAATTTCAACCCTATACCACAAAAGAAAATAAAAATATAGAAATGTATTAAAAAATTACACTGTATTCTTCTCACATCAACACCGTTAAAGAAGCAGTTGGAGGGAAAAGAATGAAAACGCCAAATGAAGATAGCATACGAAAAGAACGCTGCAGAGAAGATAGTTAAAGAAAAGAAACAAATTAAAGGAAAGTCTATCAAGAGAAAAGTTTTGAACAGTAGCGAAAGTAGTGAGTATAAAAATAATAATATGAAAAAAAAAGGTTAGGCAAGGAAAAAAGAAAGGCAAAGGGAAGTTTAAGAAAGGTATCGACAGAAGCAGTAAAGATAGTATGGATGATGTGCCCCTAACTCAATTGTGCGATGATGATGAGGATGACGACATAGAGAATCGTATTATTTTTGCTGTATGTCAAGAGTTTGGTCGTAATAGAAAAATGCAGTTCCCTTCTTGTAGATGCTCGAATTGAATATATCAGGAATGTAGCGAAAAAAATTCTGCAAAAGATTTTTTATGTGATTTATGCTGTGATTAATATAACTTGGTGTCTGATATTTAATTGATATTAGGTATTTTTGAGACTAACTAGTCCATATAGGTACAATTCAAAGATTTACTAAGACTTCCATTTACGTTTTGTTGTCATAAAGAATTTTAGTTTTTGTTAATACTAATTCCGTGATACTTCTGGATCTGGATCTAGAAATTTGGGGAGGGGCTAGCTAGTGCTTAGCCAGCACTGAGGCCACATATGACCCATTTTGCATCCTCCCGTATTGTAGGGATATCCTCACCTCAGGCTGTCACCAGGCCTAGTGATTTAAAATAGGTGATGAGGCTCCCGAGGGGGATCTCCCTAACATCGGCTGGTGTAAGCCAATACTCGCCCAACACGGATCATCTGATTTCAGAAAAAGCAGAGCAGTCATACATAATGTGTTCTACTGTTTCCTCTTCTTGTTCGCAGCCTCTGCATAGCGGCGATTCTGTTAATTTCATCCTAAAGCGATGTTGTCGCAATTGGCAGTGATACTTAATATACTAATTAAATTTCTATAAAAAGATTTGGGTCTCCTTATCTTCACACAAGAAAATTACTTAGAAGGGTATTCATTTTTTTATTTTTACCTTTATTACTTTTACTTACCAATTTGTGTGCAATTAATGTGGGCCCGATTTTGTCAACCTTTGGCCTGATATTATCAGACCAGTTTGACAATACCGCGTCTTTATTTTTATTTTTGTAATTTGGAAATAATTACTTTTTGTTTAATTTTTTGTAGTTTTTGTTATAAGGTCTGCGTACCTGAATTAATATCCTACTAATTACTAAATTTTGTTTCTTTTAATATCAAACAGTTTCCTATTTATAGCTCCAAGCACTTAGGGGCTCGGTATTATCCAACTCTCCTCTACTGCTGTCAAGCTTGCGTTACCTTTCTCATTTTTTAAACCATTTTTAGCGATGGTAAAAATATAGACATAGTAGCATAAAATTTTATTCGTATTTCAATTTCGACTCATGAAATTCACGAACTGCGTAGTAAGAATTTTCTCGGCATTTACCAGTTATCATCATATCGATGCACTCATTTGGAAAGAATACGTGAGATATTTTTTAATGGACGATAAACGAAGCATTAAAATTGTCAGTGTAATTTATTAGATAGTTTACTAACCAGTTTAAAAAACCAGACTACTAAAAATGATTTATAACATCATAAAATTCTTAAATAAAATATAATACCTACATTAAATACTTTTTTCTACGGTTATTATACAAATGTATCATTTTTTGACAGTAATCTCTAAAGAAATGGGGTACGTTGTTATATCTAATAAAGAAATATCTCATTTCTTTATCTGATAACCCAAAGTGTTCATTTCTTTATTGTTTTAACTTAATCAAGTAGACTGTGACAATCATGGTTTCATATATTTGACTAACAGTGCAGGTTAACTGTAATAAAGTAGTGACAGGTACAACAGATAGTTTTTAATACATTATGTAAATTAGATTGTTATTCAAGTAAAAATGTTAAGTAGTGATGAAAATGAATTAGAATTAACTCCTCCTGAAATAAGAGAAGCGGCAAACGAAGTTTGTCAGAATTTGATTCCCGAAATTTCCAAACATAAGTACCAGAATGCATATGAAAGTTTCGTGACCTGGCAACAGAAAAAGGCAAATTCCGTTACAGAAACTAAGCTTTTAGCTTATTTTTCTGAATTAAAAAATAAATTTAAGGTATGATAATTGCAAATATTGTAAATAATAGTTAATTTTACTTAAATAATATAACTTATATCGTTATGTTTTGTTTTGTATTTGATTAAATTTTGATTTATTGTATTATTATGTGGTATAACCGTAGAAAAAGTATAGTGTTTGACTCGCAAGAAATAACTCATTTCCCACTCGTACGATTTGCAGCATTTGCCTGCGGCTCATGCTGCAAACATCGTACTAGTGGGAAATGAGTATCATTCCTTGCTCGTAAAACAATATACTATTATAAGTTCATTCCAACGTTGATAATAAATTTGTTTTTTGAGATATTTGATAACGCTTCAGAAATTCGACAGGGATACTATCAGAAATAGTACTATGCCTTATAGAACGTCCTCTACAGTTGGCACTTCTATTGTGGGTAGATTCTAAGTGAAGTCGATTGGGTCAGGTGACCTTACTTCACTGCGACCTGAAAGATCTTTTGTGTATACCCTACATCTTAATATGAGTCCATACGACCTAAACCTAGAATCTTATATTATTCGCTTAGGATGTACCTACGTCTCTAACCTGATCAGGCTCTAAGAAGAACTTTCCCAGATATTTAGGGAAGAATTACTCTGCACAGATAATATGTTAAGCCGTTTCAACTGCTTACTCACAGATTCTGCAAGTTTCACTCTCCACTTTGCCAATTTGCTTGCTTGTATTTTTTCAGTAGCCAACAATGAGTTATTTTTTTCAACTGCAAACTTAATCCATAGTGCGACATTTTGAGAACTAGCTCCTTCTCTTGTGAGACTATCAGCAACCTCGTTCCGACAGTTCCTTTATGCCATAATACCTTAGGAGATTGTTTGCAGTTCCAGGCTGTTTTGGACGTGGTCGATTGTAAAGCCTTTAAAGCAGTTTGGATATTGAAAGCACAGAAGTATATGGTTTTTTAGAGCTATTAAGAGCATAACACTGGGACCTATAACTCCTATACCTACTTCTTCTGGTGTTTTAGACCCATCAGTATAATAAATGAGGGCTAATTTTGTAAATTTAACTGTCGTTTTGTGTTAACTCATATTCATTAATACTAACATTTAAGTAGTGTGAGATTGACATCTCGTTTTGAAGACAAAATTTCTGTAGGCATCTTCATGGATTCCGTTACTCTGACCCTTAGAATCCCATGATGTCCTGTGAGATCGCCAGTGTTTACTGACTTAGTACTTATTAACCTAAAGGCACATTCCAGAGCAATCCTTTTTACATGTAAATGCAAGGGAGGAAGGTCTAGAATCACCTTCAAGGACGCACTAGGACACGATCTCCTTGCGCCAGTGACCTCTGTATATATAAGGGAGTATTTGCAACTTCATTATTGTCTTGTGTTATGTTGTTTTGTTCCACCAAACCAGCGCAGCGTAAGTGAAGAGGAATCTGACAATCGTTAGATATAACTAATAGACGATTTTAGGTTTAAGCACCATGTTTTCCCAAATAGCTTCTAGCAGATCTACATAGAGGTGTCAATTCCAGGTAAATTTTCTGTCGAGGTTAACTCCGAGAATAAAAGTGTTACTCCATTCATAACAGGACGTTGAATCATTCCTTTCCTTCTGTTGGTGAATGAAATGAGTGTCGTTTTATTGGGATTAACTCAAAGTCCTTTTTTTGAACAAGTTGTTGTGAGGTAAGCATTAATACATATGAAACATTACCTTATAACAATACTTTCACTTTTTTTATCTGAACTTTAATTGAGAAAAAGTAAAAATATAACATTGCAAATTAAAACTCAACACTGCGTCCAAATGGCTCTGCGCCCAAATGGCTCTGCGCCCAAATGGCTCTGCGCCAAATGGCTCTCCGCCCAAATGGCTCTGCGTCAAAATGGCTCTGCGCCCAAATGACTCTGCGCCCAAATAGTACCGATCCAAAACGACGGCGCACATATGGACGGCTCCGAAGGTTACCGTAAGGATGGATTCTGACTGTTTGCGTTTCATTAAAGGAATAATCTTGCTTTACCTTTTTTGTAACCCACTTCAAGCTGTTCCAACATCGCGAACTTAATTCTTATAATATTCGAGAAAAAACATCAGTAAAATAATTACACCTGCACAATTCTTATGAAATTACATTGCCGCATCAAGGGTTATGTAGAATGAATCAAATACTGCGAACTGATTAGTATCTAAGTGAATATTAAATGAGATAAAGAGGTAGGTAGCGCTTGTTGGCTCTCCTTTTTAATAATTTATGATCATTGAACCAATAAAAGTTTTGAAATTTACGTTATAATTTGTTTATAGGTACGTTTCTCTGTCATGTAATATTAAAGACTCATGTACGAAAAGTTCATGGATTAATCTTGATTAGCTTAAATTGTCTGGAACTCATAAAAGATTCTGTTTTAATATAATACCAGTAGATAAGGGTGCAGTTTGGACCGACAGGCGCCGCCAGCCCAGACAGACTTAACCCCCTCCACTACACCCTTGCAGTAGGGTGCCAACTTCAGGTCGGTCGGAAAGTTAGGGATCTGCATTACCGACACAATTGAAATCTCTACTAAATGGTTCGGAACTTGGCTAAAGAGCGCCAAATTTTGAATTTTTAAATTTATAGGGGGTGCTAGCAGTCAACTGTCAATAATTTTCGATTGTCAAAAGGGCATTATAGCTATATCTCGTATAGACTGGCCATCTTGTTAACAGTGTTGCCAACTTCCGGTTGAATAACATAATATTTTAAAAAATTACCTTAAGACACTATAAGGCCCCTTCACACATAATAACAAAAAAGCTTAATGCAGTAAAACGGTCAGTAAACGTTAAGAATTAAATTGTAATCAATTCAGAAGGTATATTTTCAAAGTTTGTACGGTATATCACCAGTCAATAGAGTCGAAAAAACATTTTACCTTTTATAATAATTTTTTACGTGATTAGGTCACGTGACATGTAAAGAACAATATCACTTTTACGAGATTTATGTAACAGATTATTTTAAAAGAATTAAAAATAAAAAAACTAAATAAAAAAGATGACGTAGTCTAGATAAGAACTTATTGAAAAATTATGCCTAAAAGAGTGTTAATTAAGTTAATTAAGAAATAATTTAGGAAACAAAATCAATTTTTAAAAATTCAAAATTTACCAAAATAATATAAAAAAAGACAAAAAAATTCTACTTTTTATTTATCATAAATAATTATACATTTTATTAATTAATAAATTAAAATTTGAAAAGTGTTCTGTGGATTCCTTTTCGTTATCAGAAGGTATGTTTTCAAAGTTTGTGCGTTATAGCACTAGACAATAAAGTCGAAAAACATAAACCGCAACTGGCGATAAGATTTTTTTTATAAAATCATTTTGCTTTTGTAATAATAAATTTTAACGTAATTAGGTCACGTGACATGTAAAGAACAATATAAGTTTTTACTTTAAGGATACAGGTATATAAATAATACTCAGAATTCCTTTATATTTTTATTGATAATATGATATTAGTTTTGACAACATTGTTTTAAGTTGAGTTAGTAAAGTGGTATTAGGGCAAGGAACACCAAACATATCCCAGTTGAATTTTCCTGCTTCAATAACTTTTCTATAAAATTCGTTGTACTTGTAATAGATGTCTACTTTCAAGAAATATAGGTTGCCATCTGTATACCTAAAAACTGTGTTTATATTATCTGGAACCCCTGGAAATTCTTCGTTAATGTTGCCTCTCCTCTGTATTTGCTCATCCATGTCGTCAAACAGGATAAACGATGTTTTATTAAACAACACATAGCTTTGTCCTGTATATGTTTGAAACATGGCATTAACCTTAATATTATTTGGCAGTTTTAACTGGATGTTTCTAGTTATAAATATTCCAGGAAACGAAACGGCAAAAAATTTACCCTCGCTTTCAACAATCAGCGTGCCTGCACTATTTTGATAAACATGCGAAATCTGATTTATTTCTTTTGGTAAATAATTTTTTAAATCTTCAGCTGTTGCTATTTTTGGCGTATCCAAATTAAATTTCCAGAGTAAGTTTCCTTTTATAATATACATATGATATGCTGAAAACTCTGGTGTATAAGCTAAAAACATAATATCAGGGACTTTCACATCGCACAAGTTTATAGATTTTTCCACAGGTGTAACTTTGGTAGGCTTTTTCGTAGACGTTGTTGTTGACTCCTTTGTACTTATAGTCGTTGTTGTTAACTTCTTTGTACTCATTGACGTTGTTGTCGACTTCTTTGTAGAAGGGGTTGTTGGGCGCGCTGGTTTCGTTGGTGCATACGGATTGTATACATATTTTTCTTTAAGTCCGTATAGAGCTGTCATACCTGCGATATCGTCGTGACCTAATCTACTAACATCTTCAGAATACCATGGGTACATAATTGCATGTTCATCACTAGAATGCCCCAGACCCAGCGCATGTCCCAATTCATGTGTGAGTACCTTAAGAAAATTTGTTTTTTCGGGCTCTTCAGAAATGTTTTGTGCATAGCTCCAATCTTCTTCGATATCCATATGAACTTCAACGCATGACCCGTCTATAGCAGGAAAATACCCGTGTGCCAATATTCCACCAGGACCATCAAAAGTGTTTGGACAGGTACGAGATCCTTGACAGTCTTTACGAAAACTATGTTGACGCCTACTCATCTGTATTGTAATATCAGGTTTACCCTTATATGGAAACGGCACATGTCTAACTTTTAAAACTGATGCCTGAGCCCATATCTTGAATGCTATTTTAGCCATGTCTAATTGTTCGCGATTTGCCAGTGAAAAATACCAATTTAATTCTGTTTTATTCCACCTTAACCCTACGGAATAATTTTCAGGTTCTGGGCATCGCGATCTATGAATTAATCTTAAAGTTTCAATGTTAGGGGTACCGTCTACTGGTAAATTATATTTTTTTTGAAATTTAGCTAAAACTTCTGTGTAATCGGTAAGAGATTCATTTGTTGTGTATTTATATTTCAATAAAAAATTTTTAATTTCATCATCTTCAGCATCCTCCGCTGCTACAAAACACAATAACATAAAAAAGTAAACCACCCTCATAGCTGGCTATCAAGTGAATGATGTAATTTTTCTTTGTAAGCTACTTATATATATTTGCCTATTAGATAAAAACCGCAAAAAAAAAGTCTATAGTCCAAAGTTCAGATTATTTACCTTTACCCCTAATGATATTTGTAAAATAAAAAATCGCCCTGTATATAAGTAATCTAAAATATTATGTTTCATAGAGATATCTATAGCCGTAGAGAAATTTTATCAAGCAGGAAACGCAAAGTTCCGTCCTTATCAGCGTGGAAATAATTTTTTCATTTTATTTCATATTTCATTATCTACGAAATATCATTTCATAAATGTTCTGTGTTCTGTCTAGTTCTCTAATTAAAGTGTTTTGCAAATAAATAAAAACCAGGTAAGTTTTAAATATAAAGCTTAGCTATTAGCAATTCTGTATATGTAGGTCTTAAATTTTTTACATTATTTGCGATTAAGTTTAAGAAATTAAAAAGAAATATGTTCATATTTACGTAGCGTTTTAATACTTATTATATTATGTTCTGTTATTTTTTTAGATATATTTTAAAAAAGAGGAAACAGAAAATGAACGAAGATTTTATAATGGATGTTACCAAAGAAAAATCAGAAAGTGGTATATCAATTTGAGGTTTAGAAGAAAAGCTGAAAAATTCTCATCAACGTAGGAAGAAGACAGTACAGGTAAAAAGTTTAATTTTTATTATTTTAGTTGTATATAGTAGGGAATTTAGAGTTTGTCGGTACATTTCCACACCACCTAGGAGGTAGTACCATGGTGCGTTAGCTTTTTTAGTGGAAAGCTTCGCCAATAGCCATATAAAACCACTTTAAGGCTCCAATTATCATTGGCTACCTCAAAAACATTAGACACCAATCTTATAAGATATCTTTTGGTGACCCGTCAGGTATCTTTTGGTGACCTTTATCGGTATCTTTTGTTGACCATATAGGGTATCTTTTATTGATCTTATAAGATATTTTTAAGCACATTTTTTTGGTTTCGAAACAACATCTTTTTGTGACCATTACGTTGGTATCTTTTTTATGGTTGTTCAAAACATCTTTTTTTTATTCTTAATATTTTAAATATGGAGTGTGGCTCAGTAGACATCTTTTAGTGATCTGTCGGACATCTTTTTTTAGTTAAATTCATATCAATAGGTGGTCCGTAACAGATATCTTTTATTGGTCTTATCTGAACATCTTTTAGATTATTAGGATGAGCTTTTAGTTTTATTTTTTTCTCATTAGCTACTTCGAATCATTAAATAGTTATTCTTAAAAACTAAAATTCAAGGCTCTTATGTTTCCATAAGCTACCTCAAACTTTTAAAACTAAAAAATCAAGGCTCCAATTTTCATTGGCTACCTTGATTAATTTTATTTTTAGAAATGTACCGTTAATTTGTAATTAAAAAAGTTAAAACTAGAAATTAATCCAATTTTGGTTTTTTATACCCGTAAGGAACAGAGGTACCATCATCAAAAAACTTCCTCTTCATAGAAAGAGGTTTATAAACTTTCTCAAAATTTCTTGTAACGACCTCATGTTCCTTCGTTCGAGCTATCTGTCTACAAACGATACTAATAGGAACTGATTTTTCAAGAACCATTTCCTTAATTTTATCAAAATTTATAAATTTGGAGGTGCTATAATTCAGTGAAATACCTTTTACTTTACAACAAACGTTCTCTTTGCCGTTAATGATGTACCTATATGCATAGTTTTTGGGCCCTCCAGAAACAAACTCTGTAATGTAACCACCACTCAATTCATCGGTTAAATCCCCAATACAATCACCTGTAGGAAGATCAGGGTAACGAGGGTGAGATAAATAGATAACACTATCTGTATCATAATATAACACCCTATCTTCTATTTGCTCAAGATAGGAATATAATTTTAATCGTGCCAGAGCTGTGACGTAGGCTGCTAAGATCACATTAACCGTTGGACTAAGATCGTAAGCTTCCTCCTTATACTCCCAAGTTACGATTAACGTCTCCTCATTAACAGGAAGAATGGTGTTAACGTATATAGCAGGGTTTGCCATCATATTGTAAAATTCCTGACTAGTTCGTACAATACTTGTTTTTGGTAAATTTTCACGCTGAGCGAACTTTCCCCAGAATGAATTTAACATTAATTTAGCGAGACATCGAAGTCCAGGGTTTTCCGTAATCTCGCCAAACTCCAATAAAACATCTTCTCTTTGCAGAAATTCTTCGATATATTGATTTTTTTCTTCTTTCGTTATGCACTGTTTTGGCCATCCTGACGCTTGTTGTTTTATTTTGATAAATTTATTCATCATATCCGAGAACAGACCCTTTTGTTTTTGTGACAACTGAATAGTATCGTACGACCAAATCTCATACGAGTCCATCAGAGTGTAACCTTTTTCAACAGCTTTTACAACTTCTTCTATTACCCACGTCCCTGTTAAGGCCCTCTCCTCCGCAGAATGCGTACACTCATCTTTAATAAAGTCTTCACCACACTTTCGGCATAGTGTAAACATGCATTTGTTGTTCATCTTAGCGGGAAGAACAGGGTGATAGAGATTGGTAGGAGGCAATATTTTACATTTTATCACACCTGACATTTCTTTTAAATCGACATGTTTGCACTCTTCACCCACGTAAATTCTTTTTGGGTGGCCAACAGGAAATTTTCCGTATTTGCAGACCCAGGGATAAAGAGAGCAGACGTCAACATATTTTATCTGTTCACCTTCCTTGGATTTGTAATATTCCATACAGTTTCCTGTTCTACCCCCGTATAAGGCATCTCGAGCATTTAAAGGTAGATTTTTTAAACAGGGATGATTTTCAGTGTACTTTTGAATATCGTTATTAATCTGCTTCCGAAAATCACATTCCCACATTTCAACGATCTTGTACCCAAAAGATTTGAGATGTTGAATCTTAGCAATCGTTTTGTCATATCGATTCTCCATACAATCTGAAGGATCATCTTTAAGAGGTTGATCCCTCTGATGTTTATAACAAGAAGGACACCCATGGTAGTAACACCCTTGAAATTCAAATATCTGTCTGGTTTCTTCACAGAACCCGTCAACTTTGCATCCTCCAACAAGAGCTTCCGATCCTCTAGCGGCATGTTGTATTACAATGCCTCTTTCTCGTTCTTCCCACAACAGCCACTGTAGAGCTATTTTAGACTGATTATCCCTGCATCTATAACCGCCTTTAGGTATCAATCCTATCGTGTTTGATTGTAGAAAATTACGCCTAAATACCTTGTTACAGGCTGAGGCTATAGTGCTAGCTTCTGTGAAGGGGCAAACGTTAGATGTTGCCAGAAGCTGTTGACGGAATTTCAGGCATGCATTTGTAAGAATATCAACATCAGATGTACAATATTCTTCAATCTCTTTCTGAAAATCAAAAACGTAATTCTCAGCCACCCTTTCTGCATGCCATTTAATTAATTTTTCACGTGCATCCTCCTTTAAATTATCAGGGTCGTAAGAAGTCAGAGCAGGCAGAGGTCCAACATAATTTTGATTTTCCACTCTGTTAAACAGATGTGGAAAATAACCCTTTTTCAATTCTGTCAAACCAAAAGCCTTAGGAAGAGAAGAGAGAGGCATAGGAAAATAGTTTAGACTATCAAGAAATTTAACATTACCAACTGTCATTGAAATTAATTTTGTCCCCCGCATTACAAGTTCAGGAGTAAGGTCTGTTTTCATCAAAACATGATTTAGTATAAACTGGTGGTCAAAACCGCCTCCATTGTGTGCAAGAACAACAACTTTCTTGAACAACTTTCGTTGATTTAAAATAAACTCCACTAACCGTTCAATAACATTTAATCTTAGTATCTGCAATTTTACCCCACATTTGTTACAAATTTTACTATTCGAACCAATACATGCATCACAACACTGCCGAAATACGCAAAGATTGGGTTCGTGTAGAAGAGAACCGTCAGCGTTATTCTTATCCTGACGTGTCTCCAGGTCGTAAAAAACAAAGAGAATATCAGAAGTTTTTGGAGAACCCGTGTCTGGCTGCATATAACAAAGATGATCCGCAGCTTGCTTGGACTTACATATTTTACAATAAATCTCACCACACACATGATCGTTTGTATAGATCTTAAAACATTTTTCACATTTTCTTATTTTGCTACATACCGACTTCAAATGTACTCGGAAACAATCATCCCCGTAAAAATCTTTACCACAATCACCACAACGTTGTTTAATAACTTTTTTAGAACAGGCCGGTGATCTCCTGCATGCAAAACACGTACCTTCACATCGATGCCTGTTTTTAGTGTTAAAAGGTTGGTGGCACTCTTCGCAATAATAACTACAGCAGAAGGCCGCAGTTAGCGAAGTAATCACATTATAATGACCCTCATGATAGAGCAAGTTTAGAGAGGGGCCATCGTTTTCACCATTGAAAATAATATCTCTACCTTTTGAACCATATTGATAAACAGTAATTTTGTAATCTTTAAGGTGTTCCTGCAGTTTCTTTAATTCTGGGATACCGGCCCCTTCTTTAGGTATTGTAACACCTGAACCTTTTAGCAGCTCTGTAACTCTTGTGGTTTGTAGTTTTCCAATATCTCGTCTTATTTTTCTGTACTCAGGATCTTTTTCTTTGTGGGCTAAGGCTACCACGAGTGCACGAGGAAGACAGAGATTGTCCTTATTCTTAATAGTAACTACCCCTTTTCTCTGTCCACACTCCTCCTCGAAATTGTTGTAGTTGCGACCTCTAGGTGTGCCTCTACCCACAGGCATCTTAACAGTTGTAACACCAAGACAAAATGTCTCTGTGTTTAAACCACAACTGTTGGATTGATATATAGAGGAAATTGTCTTCCATATATCATCCATAGTCACCTCACTTGCGGTTTTAAATCTTAACCAGCCCTCACCTCTCGCAAAATCTTTTGAGCAGAAGGTGAATCCCACTTGATCGTTGGGTTCAACACCTTCGGTCGCCTTTAAAATAATTTCCTCGATGGCGTCTTTGACCCATCCTACAGGCTCCTCACCTTGCGGTATGGCCCTGATTTTAAATTCCAGAGTTCGCCCCTGAAGGTTAAATTTGCGTACTTTCTTAACGACGTCTTTAAGTATAAGGTATTTCTCCATTATAAAAATATATTTTAAAAACTTTTAAAACTCAAAAAATGTTCGAAAAAAATCAAAATTTTTTTTAAAAACTCAAAAATTAAAAACTTACAGCAGCTGATAACAGCTTGACAGCAACAACAGAAATGATACAGACGCTGAGAAGGTCGCTCTTTATAGGTTTTTGAAACGGTCACGTGGTACTTACTGATAAAAAATGTGATGAGTAAAAAGTAAAAACTCAAAAATTTCGAAAAAGAATCAAAAAAAAATTTTTTAAAAAAAATCAAAGATTCAAACAATAAAATTGTAGACTTACGGTAAAACTTAATAAAAATAGTTAAAAAACTCAAAAAAATTTCGAAAAATTCAAAAATTTTCGAAAAATTCAAAATTTTTTAAAAACTCAAAACGCGCACAAATTTCCTGCGACTGATAGCAGTAGCGGCAGCATCAGAAATGAAACAGACGCTGCTGCTGCTCTCTTTTATAGGTTTTCAAAACGGTCACGTGGTACTCTCTGATAAGGAAAAGAGGTGTAAGAAATTGCTGTTTGAGAAAAATCAGGAGAGTTTATTTTCAAATTTTTATGAAAACAGCTGATTTATATGTATAAAACACTACAATTAGTCATTTTACGAAATCCCTGTTGTAAATTATCTATATTTTTCAAGTTGAGGTTTACTCGCTATCAAGTTGTGATAAAAATTTACAAGCTAGTTTATTTATAATAATAATAGTATTTAATTTCAAAATTAATTATTAGAACAACACAAAATCAATTTTTCGAAAAGCGATTATAATTTTTCAGAAAATGATAAAATTTAGGGCGTTGTTCCTTTTCAGAGACATTTCGGTAAAATCTTGCGCGAAATTATCAAGAATAGGAAATTACGTCATCGCTGTTTTTAGATAAAGATAATGAGTCTTTGGGGTTATGTAGATAATAAAAGAGGGAAATTCATTTTTATTTACTAAAATAAAACAACATATTTATTATTGATAATTAATTTATTAAGATAAACTTAGATTTTATAGTAAAGTATTTAATTAGTAAATAATCTCTAGATACCGCAATTCGTCTGTAATTAATTCTGCTTCTTTACCATTTAAGGCATTGTTTTTTGATAAAATTTTAAGTCCTTCTACAAGAAAGTTTGGGTCGTCATGTTCGTTATAGAGGGTCCATATTTCATCCAGTAGCTGTTTGTCTATCATACCCTTTGTGTTACTTGTGGAGAAAGCAGTACGCTTTTTCTTTGGTTGTATGTCTTGAGTCTTATGTCTTCTTTTACACTGAGATTGCTTGTCTGATATATCATGGTCTCGTGTTTGACTATTCTCGGATATATGGCTTCTTTCCTGTACGTTTTGGTCACGTGTTTTGTCAATTCCATGTAGGGTGTGTGACATTTTTCTACCTAGGTACATTGGTTTAATAATTTTTTCGTATTTTGATGAATGAGACTGATGACGTAATCGCCCTCGTCCATCCTTATGGACACCTGATATGTCTAAAAGAGCTTTGTAGATTTTTTGATCGGTAAGCGTATATTGTGTTGGTTGCTTTGAAAACAGCAGGTCGTAGACGCCCTGCGTAGGTTTAAACTTGTGTGAGTCCATCTGAATGGTATCTTTACCAAACTCAATTGTTTTATTTCCAAGCGACCATTCTCCCGTAGGCCAGTTGAACTTTGGCCCGTATATTTGATCTGTATTTCCTAAATCTTGAATATATTTTTCAAGATTAATGATGTCATTTTCATAAGATATTTGATTATGTTCCCCCTCTGTTGAATGATTGGACAGTGAGTCATTTTCGTTGAGTTCTGTTTTAGGAACTTTTTCGTTCACATATTTGGCTATTTCGATAAGAGGTGTAGTTATTGGATTATATGTTGATTCTAGTAGTTCTTTTTCATCAGCTTGCATTCTTTTGAGACCTTTGTACTTTTCTCTTACAATCGCTGCGAGTTTGTTTACTTGAACCGTTCTGCTTGAAGGCATGTTAACAAATAAATTCGAGAGACTTTGACTTCTTAATTTATACTTTTGTTGTGTACGTTTCTGACTTTCTGTGCTACCCTCTGCTACGCTCTGTTATAACGCTCTGCTACCCTCTGCTACGCTCTGTTATAACGCTCTGCTACCCTCTGCTACGCTCTGCTACGCTCTGTTATAACGCTCTGCTACGCTCTGCTACCCTCTGCTACGCTCTGTTATAACGCTCTGCTACGCTCTGCTACCCTCTGCTACGCTCTGCTACCCTCTGCTACCCTCTGCTACGTACAATCCTACATTATATTTTTTTAAATTTCCTTACACAGGTTTTTTAGAAGTTTTTAGGATACCTAGTTACTTAAATAAAACCTTATACATTTTATCATATTAATAAAAGGGTATCCGCAAAACTTTTTTACTATCAATCTTTTGTTTTTCAGTTCTGTATGCAACGATGGTAGAGTGTGAGTTTATTTTACGTGTTAATATTCTGTCGGAAAATTTTCAGAATATTAATTTAAACTTATTAGAATTTTATCAAGAGTTTGATGCAGTCTATGTGGATTTCGTTATCAACAATCTCTTCTTCAGTACCGAAGTATGTTTAGGTAGGAACTACGGGGTTGGGGATTTATTTCAATTACAATTCTTAATTGATGGAGAAGTGTTTTACGTAATAAATTTTTCACATCAACGAGAACCAATCTGAAGATGTAAACATTGAGGATGAAGGATACTTCGAGCATAGTACGGCTGCCACGATTTTTACACCTTCAATCACTAACGCTCTATTTTCTATTTAAGGTAAGAATTTTAAAACAATTTTTATAAAAAGGGTAGGAAAAAGTCTCTTAGTTGTTTAAAATGTTAAATGTAACGATAGACGGGACGTGAACCCCGGGGGTTTGTTGTCTATCGGGGTGATAGAAATAAAATTATTATTTTTTCTAATTTATTTTATGTAATAACTTTTATAAAAATATTTTTTTTTAGTAAAACCGTCTCCAGCGTTGCTGCATGGGGTTTTGTGATAGACCGCACCCATATCTATTTCCTGTTTACATATCCTCCTTACAAAGTTGTGGTCTGGGAAAATGTGGTCTGGGAAAATTATGGAGTATTTTTTCAACATTTGATAAGGAGTATAAAAGCTACTGTTTTGTAACTAAGATAATTAGTTTTCGTTTATTTAAGAATCTGCAGCAACAGAATGGTATGTATATTTTTTTACTTATATCAAATATTACTAGTTGCTAAAATGTTCGTCACATCCATTGTTTTTCTCTGTTTTCAATACATTTGGTTGAGTTGTTACCCGATGAGATAGAAAATATGCCTGCTTTCTTGAAATCCAATAAGACTAAAAACCAAAAATTTAGTTTAAGACCCTTCTATTATGGCTTTATGTTTAAATGTTAACTCTGTTTACACAATTCTTCTTTTAGAAGATTTCTCTTAATTTCGTCACCACTGAGTACAAGTATTTTTGCCGTCTTGACAATTTCTTTATCACTTTCACCATCGATGGAATAATATTCGCAGGGTAGCGGGTAGATACTCATTTATGTTCCCGATAGATGACAGATCTACTTCAGGGATGCGCCCCTGCCCACGCGAGCCTTGGTTTATCTCCCAATACCATACGGGGGAAACCATTGTCCCAACCTCAGCTCCTTACCAATCCTAATATTTTCCATCCTACTATCCTGCCCTTAAGTTTATACATGATATTATAAAAACAAGAACTAACTTAAAAAGCCTTATGTAGTACATATACAATGGTCATATTTATTGCATTGATTTTTATTTAATATGGGAAGTATTATTATTATTATATAATAATAATACATATATTGCCGTAAAGTTTTAATTACCAGGCTATCCGTAGAAATTTCACAAAAGTGCAGGGTAACTATTGTAAAACGATTTATCTTTTGCGGTATTTAACTCCAATGTATATACATTAATGGAAATTTGATTTAAGATGGGGAAGAGTTCTTCCTTAACATTAAAAACCCAGGATCCATATCAGTTTCATAACAGTTCTGATTTTCGACTTGGAATTGATCATAAAACTCTTCCTCTATTTTTAATTTTTCCTTTAAAAACATCCACACAAGAAGAAACATAAAATCTTCGTTTGATCTTACCAAATTCATTCAAAATTTCAATTTCTTCCATTTTAATTCGGTTATAAATCTAAATTTGTTTATAAAAACTTCTTTAAGGTTATTTTAGTCAAGCAATCTAATGCTACTATTTTAGAGGATTCTTTTCCTAAATCTTCTTTAATAAGTATTTTAATATCTTCCTCATTTGCATTCGGTTCTTTTAGTGTTTTTCCTGTTTTCACTAATATATTGAACTATTTTTGTTTGTTTGTAAAAACATTGTGGTTGTAGGAACGGAATGAACAGACGAGAATCAGATTAAATTTAAAAATTTCTCAATAAAACTTTTTTTTTGTACAAAATATCTATAATTAATTTTGTAAATCATACAATACGTTATCCATATAATAATACATATATTGACGTAAAGTTTTGATTAACAGACTATCCGTAGAAATTTCACAAAGTGCTGGGTAAATATTGTAAAACCTATCTATAGTATTTTAAACACCAAACATCTCCGTAAGAAAATTATTTCTATTAAATGAAGACATAATGCTTATATATTCTTGTTTATTTTCTTTCTTTAATAATATGAAACTTACGTTTGTATAAAATATCTCTAAGTCCATCAGAATCAACGGATATTTCATATAATTCTTTTTGATGTCACACTCAAGATTCATCTCATGACGAGAACCAATGCATTCGGTTTGGTATGGCTGTTGTTTGACCGTATTAGATTCTGTCCAACAATTTTATGTTTCCAACTATCTAAACACTCCACACCTGCGCGGTATTCAATTCTAAAAGCGTACACATTAATTGAAATTTGATTTATTTTTTCAAATTTTGAAATAGTATTTAGTGGCATTGGCATGTCTAATCCTTTGGTTTTCAATACGATTCTGATTTTTGACTTGGAATTGTTTATATAAACCAGAAAACCTCTTAAAAAGAGAAGTCGATCGAGAATTGTCTACAAACGATAATTATAGAATTAGATCTGAATGTCCAGGAACTACAGAAGCTTTCATCTCGTAAGATGTGTTCTGCGATGTAAGACTCTTTGTGAGAAACACTTTAATAACGTTTTCACAAACAACAGTAGTAACAATAAACAAATAATAACTAAATACAATTATGAACTGGACAATGAATATTATTAGACCAAACATCGTCATAGGTTACTTCACTTGCGGGTTTAAATGCTATCCAACCCTCACCTCTAGCAAAATCTTTGGAACAAAATGTAAACCCCACTTGATCGGTAGGTAGAACATTTTCACTACCCTTGAGAACAATTCCTTCTATGGCATTTTTAATCCAACCAAATGAGCTCTTCCTTTGGTGGTATGAGTTTTAACTTTTAAATTCAAGAGTTCGCCCCTGAAGGTTAAAAACACAGGATTCATATCAGTTTCATAACAGTTCTGCTCTAACATTGTCTAACAACGGGGCCTTTCGTTAATTTGTGTAAAAGGGGTCTACTTATTTACATATGGATACAGGGACGTAAAATCCACATATTTCATTTTTTCACCCCTTTTTACACTTGTAATATTCTATTATATTTTTCGTTCGTCCACCCATAAAAGCGTCGATCTGACCAAATTCATTAAAAATTTTAATTTCTTCCACTTTTTGGTGAGACATTTGCGATGAATTATCACATCTGTCTGAATCGTTGTGACCAACGCTGAAACTTACATCCGCTCGAGAAGAAACATAAAATCTTCGTTTGATCTTACCAAATTCATTATAAATTTCAATTTCTTCCATTTTTTTTGGTGAGACATCGAATTATCACAACTGCCTGAATCGTTGTGACCAACGCTGAAACTTACATCCACTCGAGAAGAAACATAAAATCTTCGTTTGATCTTACCAAATTCATTATAAATTTCAATTTCTTCCATTTTAATTCCACTTTCTGATTTTTCTTTGGTAACATCCATTATAAAATCTTCGTTCATTTTCTGTTTCTTTTACATCCATGCCTATAATAGGATGTTTACCAATAATTAATTTGTGTGTTAACAAACTTTGGAAACATACATTCACACAACACCTGCATTAAAAATTCACAACACATATCCACTCAACTTTTTTATATTCTTGGGTAGCAAAAACTTAATAGATAAACAGAAAGCAATTTTTAGTTATTCTGATTGACAAATAATTAAACCTTCACAAGAAATTTTTTAGTCCTTAAAGATTACCTAGAAGTTATTGAACCGCCACTATTTGTTTCTACACTTTCTATTAGCAACAAATATGCTTAAGGTAGGTTCTAGCTGTTTTTTTTCTGTTCATTCTTCATGATCAGACGAGAACCAATCCATGCAGTCTTCTCCACAATATTCATTATAAAACGGTAAAAACGTGCAGTTTATATAATAACACCATTAGTCATCATGATTCTAAATGTACACTCCTACATTTCTACTAATTCTACTACTTCGTACCTTAGATTTCTTGATGAATTCTCCATAAAATCTCACACTCAAGATTCATCTCATGATTAGTTTGACTTGAAAATCCTACTAACATACTGCATATGACTTGCAGCAGAAGACTCACCATTATCAATTTCTGATTCATCTATTTCATAATTTGGATCACTAAAGTCTATTAATTCTAAATCTAGTACCTACATTTAAATCAATTTTCGATTCATCTATCTTGGAATTTGAAAGTCTCAGAAGGATATTTTAACCTCTCTTCGGAGAAAACATGATTCATCTATCTTGGAATTTGAATCAAACGTCTTTTGGAGGTTTCATTGTTTTCGGATTGATATGTTCTGGACAGAAAGGAATATCTATATGTCTATCGTGTAAATCGTGTGGATACTCTAAGTCAACTTCGAGTATATATCCTTCATTATTCTCATCAGCAATAGTATTTACGTCGATGTTTGTATCTACCCACTCAAAACCCCCATATGGTAAATACTGAGACATCGCCCATCCATATTGATTGTTGACATTAAAATACATCAAATAGCTTTCAGGCTTTTTTTGGATCATAAGTCGACATATACTTATTGTTTACATGGACTCTTCGTTTAGAGCAAACTTGACTATATATATAATATATATATATATATATATAAAGACATTTTATTGTCTTAGACCCTCATACATCTGTATAGAGGAGAGGAAGAGAAGAAAATTGCAATAATTACTGTTTCTTGAATTTTATTAATAATTACATTAGGTATATATTTAACTAACTGCTTTAAGGCTTTGTACTGAGTTATATAGTACAATTTTAGTTAGTTAATGCACCAGTTTTAATTTATTGCCTCACATACATATGCTTTTTTTTTTTTTTTTTTTTTTTTTTTTTTTTTTTTTTTTTTTTTTTTTTTTTTTTTTTTTTTTTTTTTTACTTGAAAATATACATACTGAGTTTTGCTCCTCATAAAACCATTTTTCAGTTCTAGGTATGTTACTGTGACAACCTGTTAACCAAGGGAACCGTAGGAAAACCCATGGAAGCTCCAAAAGAAACCCACAGAACACTTTTCAAACTTTAATTTATTAATTAATAAAATGTATAATTATTTATGATAAATAATAAGTAGAATTTTTTTTGTCTTTTTTTTATATTATTTTGGTAAATTTTGGATTTTTAAAACTTGATTTTGTTTCCTAAATTATTTCTTAATTAAAAAGATACACTCCTTTAGGCATAATTTCTCAATAAGTTCTTATCTAGGCTACGTCATCTTTTTTATTTAGTTTTTTATTTTTAATTCTTTTAAAATAATCTCTTACATAAATCTCGTAAAAGTGATATTGTTCTTTACATGTCACGTGACCTAATTACGTAAAAAATTATTATAAAAGGTAAAATGTTTTTTCGACTCTATTGACTGGTGATATACCGTACAATTTTTGAAAATATACCTTCTGAATTGATTACAATTTAATTCTTAACGTTTACTGACCGTTTTACTGCATTAAGCTTTTTTGTTATTATGTGTGAAGGGGCCTTATAGTGTCTTAAGGTAATTTTTTAAAATATTATGTTATTCAACCTGAAGTTGGCAACACTGTTAACAAGATGGCCAGTCTATACGAGATATAGCTATAATGCCCTTTTGACAATCGAAAATTATTGACAGTTGACTGCTAGCACCCCCTATAAATTTAAAAATTCAAAATTTGGCGCTCTTTAGCCAAGTTCCGAACCATTTAGTAGAGATTTCAATTGTGTCGGTAATGCAGATCCCTAACTTTCCGACCGACCTGAAGTTGGCACCCTACTGCAAGGGTGTAGTGGAGGGGGTTAAGTCTGTCTGGGCTGGCGGCGCCTGTCGGTCCAAACTGCACCCTTATCTACTAATACCTCTATCGAATTTTCGCTCATCCATTCTGTTTTGTTTATTAGAAAATATCGGTTTATAGCGCTCTAAGTTATTGGCATCGTGAGTGAGTATCGTGAGTTTTTTTTTTTAATTTTCCAAGCAAATGTCAAACCGAATAAACTAGTGAAACATATTCTTTTTTTTTATTAAGGATGTCCTCGTAGGTATAGACCTAAATACAAATGTACCGAGAACATCTATTGGGGCAGAAGAGACAATTTATTAATTTGGGATTTAAAGGCCTGCAAGTTCCACAATCTGGAGACCCTGGGGATGAAGGAACGATCGAATCGATCCGTTCTCGATGTCGGGCATTGAACAGTATAAGGGTGCATGGAGTTGGCACGTCGCGTTGCTCTGGCTGGTCTGGCAAGTGGAGGCATTATAGAGCGGAGTTCTTCTGAGCAAAATCCGTTTATGTATCAGTAAAACAAAGAAAGATCAGCCACTGCTCTTCGCTGGGATAATGGGGCTAGGTTTTTAGTGATACTGGTGTCGTTTATTAGTCGAACTGCTCTTCTCTGTATTGCATCAAGAACTCCGAGCCTTGACGGAGCCGCCGAACCCCATACATGCGAGCAGTATTCAAGATTAGGCCGTATTTGGGCTTTGTAAAGAGTAGCTAAGTTGAATGGAGAAAAATATTTCCATGCTCTAAACAGAAATTTCTTTCCTGCTGCAGTTGCTATGGATGCAATATGTTCGTTCCATAGTGAGTCCTGGGAGATCATTATACCAACCAGCGTAATGGAGTCGCCCGCTAGCAGTGTCTGATCGTTGATTGTAAATGGATGAGTCGCATGTTTGCATCTTGTTGGACAGGCAACATGTCTTTGTTTTGGAAGCGTTGAAATTAACAAGATTCTTTCTTCCCCACGTGTCTACAATTCTCAAATCTTGATTGAGAGAAGCCGTTGTGGATCTTCTGTCCTCTTCCAGAATATCTAGAGGTATGGTATCTTAGACAAATCTATACGTACAATATTTTAATCTATACTTATAAGCATCGTACAACGCTCTTAAAGATGTTCAGACACGATTATAATACTCGCGGCAAAGTCCAACACATGGCAGAGACACCTCTAGCACAAAAAACAATAGGCCAGCGCATTTTCACTTATTTGTGCAGTAAAATTTACAATTTTCTTCCAGATATATATAAAGCATATTTACAAAATATCCACTCTTTACCTTTCATAAAAAAAATACTTAAAAATTATATTATTCAAACTGAAAGGCAGATAATTCAAGAGCTCTTTGACTAATCATCGTGATTCCTCTCTTCTGGTTTAATGTAATTTACAGAATTAGTGATAGTCTTTTTTACTTATACATTTCAAGTGTTTATACAGTTAAGATTTTTATTAATCATATTATTGTTTATTAGTGTGATTCATTTACTTGTTGTTAAATAATCTAGTTTTTCCTTTTACAATATTAATATACTAACTTTCTTGTCCATATTTAGGTATATATAATTAATCTTAACAGCAATATTAAGTTGCGTTGATTAAACATTACCCATGCGCAACCCCTAGTGGGTCTTCAATGGGTTATTCTGTTTATTTAATGTACTATTTGTTTATGTAACTGGAAACAGTAATTTTCATTGTAAACAGTAATTTTCATTGTAAATCTTTAGTATACTTTGTAATTTGTAATTTGTAATTTGACATTAAATACACTTATTATTATTATTATTATTATGGGACGGTTCTGAGCTTTGCCACAGTGTGGGTTGCTATCATCTGCAAAACCATGTATCGGGTTATTAGTGGCTTCATTTATATTTTAATATTATTATTTTAAAACGTAACAACACATCTAAATGAGTCTCTGATTTTTTAATATTAGGTACCTATACCGTTAACGTAAAGACTAGTAAAATTTTACACTTGTAATTAAATATTTTCCTATAATACGAGTGAATATCTTATTAAACTGTGGTGGGTTTAATCATTTATTCAACCAAATAAAATAACAAGAAACTAAAGAAGCGTAGTGTAACTAGCAATGGTCACTTTGTTCTGGACACGTCAACTTCACAAACAACCACCCAATACAACCTTTCACGTACCTTTTGTAATGTCTGATAATATGCTGGATGACAAAAATCTTCAGATTTGTTTCCTTCAATAAAATGATTACGTATCTTCGAATTTTTTGTAGGTTGCCATAAGGTACCGTCTGGGAAATAGTAAAATTAACATTATAACATATTTCTGATGATTTCTCAGACTTATAGCAGCTCTTGAAGTCCCATCTTCCTTAGAAAGTTTAGGATATCATTGAGTTTTAAGTTAGGTAGTTCTTCCCTTTCTAGTTCGTATGACCCTAGGTATTTGACCATCGAATTACTTAATGCGATGCATTATGTGTATTGAGGTTTCATCCTCTACCTCACAGAATCTGCAATTTGCTTCATCTACCAATCTTAGTTTCGTCATGTGTCCTTTTAATCGGCAGTGTCCGGTTAGTATTCCTGTTATAATTCGGAGGTTCTTCTTACTAAGGTTCAGACAGCTGTGAGACCTCTTCTGGTTATAGTTTCCCAGAAGCGTCTTCGATTGTTTTAATCCTTCTAGATCATTCCAGTACTTGGATTTTTTGCCATCCATTTTTTCCTTAGTTTTTCTAAGATTGTACGACTGCTAATTCCACAGGATGGTTCTGCTCCCAGATATGGGGTTTCAGCTCCTTCTTTTGCCAGCTTGTTTGTTGTTTCGTTTCCTTCTATTCCTGTGTGTCCTGGAACCCATAGGAAGGTAACAGTGTTATTCTGTCCTGGTTCGTTTAATTTGCCTAGGCATTCCCAGACCATCTTTGAACTGATTGTATCTGAGTTTAGAGCTTTAAAGGCTGCTTGACTATCTGACATGATTACAATCTTCTGTCTACGATAGTTCCTTTCAATGTTAATTTCTTTCGATGGCACGAATTTTCGCTTGAAAGATGCTTAGGTACTCACCCAAGCTATCTGAGTATTTCTTTCTAGAGCAAAACCAAACTACAGACACAGTGTCTGTAGTTTATTTTTGCCCTGATATAAGTAAGTATATCTATTTATATCGCAGCTTCCCGGTCTTTTAAAGTGTTACAAATTCTAATCGACACCAATCCAGTTCAAAACTGGAATTATTTTTGACAGTACGACATTCTATCAAATGAGGTTTTGATGAAAACGAATAAATTTTATATTTGACTCAGTTTTACTGTAAGTAATATAATACAACACAACAACCAGTGTTACCAGACTTTGTTTTTAACGTTTTTTCCACTTATAATCACTTAATTATAACTGTTTTTAATATTTATTGTTTCAATATACACAGATCGTCCTCAAATACAAACTTACAAAACTAACGAGAGATGTGCCACTAGTTGTTATGTAGGTTCTCTATATGTATACATATTATTCTGTTTGGCACAATAAATGTCTCATACATGTGTAAGCAGTAAATCCTATTCATTCTACACAATAGTTGTATATCCTAATAACCATTCTACGACCATAACAAGTTCTTCTCTATAAGCAAATCTGTCAAAACAGTAGATTTGTAGTAGATGTATAGAATTTAATGTTTGCTGAAGCGTTATGGTTTCTCGCACATCAAACTATAAATTGGTTATTTGTGATTCAAAGCAGGCATCACTTTGCCCTTAAATTGTAAATACGGATTTTCAAGTGTCACACAAAATGCTCCATTGGGCACGCTTTATTTAGGGATGTGTGAAAGCGCTATTGATTTGAATTAATGGAATTTTCAGTAGTGAAGTGCAGCAAAATAGAGTCTAAAGTGATGTATACTACTAAAATCGATTAAATAGTTACAATACAAAAAGTTAGTTTAAATAAAATTCACAAATTACAAATGCAAATGTGTTTTAACTGAAAACAAATTTATTAGACAGCATACTTTTTAAACGCAAACTAGTTTAGTTAACTATACGTGAGGAAAATGTTTTTGGGATTAAGCATTAGAAAATCTTAGATAGATATCATAAAAAAATCAGAATCCTTAGTAAAGAAAAATAAACAACAGTGTCACAAAATATTAGTAGAAGACATTTTAAAGTATATAAAGTCACTTCAAGTGCAGAAGTTTGTTATCACAGGATTACAACATAAATGTTCCTTTCCTTTCAGGAATAATCCTGTCGTTTCTATTTTTAAAGTGTCAGGGCTTACAAGCCGCTTATAGAGTTTGTATAAACGCTCTACGTATAAGTTGTAAAAATAAAAGTTTATCTAAAGGAAAAGAACGAATTCCCACTGAATAAATCTATAACCACCTACAATCTTTAAATAAAATATATTCTTTTTTACAGAAAACATCGTAATATTTTAGTCTTACATTTTCTTAATATTATTGTGAGGCAACACTAAAACCTGGTTGCTGTGAAGCTAGCGAAGATAAAGATGGAGAGTAACATTTTTATTTTGCCTTGTAAATTCACTTCTATTTTAGATACAGAACAACGTCTTTCTGTTCACTAACGGTATTTTTGTTTGTAGGAACTAAGTTTTTATTAGACATTTCTATTTCTTTCTATTGTCTCTATTCATATAATACTGTAAGCAAAAAATAGTAAGACTTTGTTCATAAAAATTCTTTATTTATTCTGCCGAATCTATTTCATCCCGCTCAAAGTAACCCCCCCCCCCCCCCCCGGCCCCATACACTTGTGCCAAAGTTTTTTCCAATCCTCGAAACACTTGTTAAAGTCAATTTCCGGAATAGCCTTCAATACGCGTAGTGATTCACGTTAAATATCTTCAATTGACTCAAAACGCTTTCCCCGGAGCGGTCGTTTGAGTTTGTTAAACAGCCAGAAGTCACACGGAGCTAAATCAGGCGAATAGGGTGGTTGTGGAACGATATTGGTTACATTTTTGGCGAAAAACTCAAGAAGAATCAATGAAGTATGCGACGGTGCATTATCGTGGTGCAAAAACCAAGAGTTGCCGGCCCATTTTGCGAATAGCTTCTCGCAAACGACGAATAACGCTTAAATAATATTCCTTGTTTACAGTTTGGCCGGGCGGAAGAAATTCATAATGCACCACACCACAATCGAAAAAAACTGTTAAAATGACCTTGATTTTTGAACGATTTTAATGCGGTTTTTTCGGCCTTGCCTCACCTTTGACACGATATTCGCTTGATTGATCGGTTGTTTCCGGGTTGTAGGCGTAGATCCATGTCTCATCTCACGTGATCATGCGTTTCACCTTGTTCTGACAGTCAGAAAGCATCGTTTCACACACATCAACGCGACGCTTTTTTTCCAAAAAAATGAGCATTTTCGGAACCAAACGAGATTTGACTTTTCTCACGCCCAAATGGTCTTTTAAAATGGTTTTTACTGATCCTTCTAATATGCCAACCATATCAAAGTCTCTACCAGCCAATCGACAATTTTCGAGCACCAATTCTTTAATTTCATTGACGTGTTCTTCATCAGTTGATGTTGATGGCCGTCCTGGACGTGGTTCGTCGTCAACGCGTTCTTGACCTTCTTTGAACAATTTGTACCAATCAAGAACATTTGCTCCTGACATGCAATTATCACCGATGGCCTGTTTCAACATTCTGAACGTTTGGGCACCTGAAATTTGATTCCGCACACAAAATTTAATGGAACTTCTTTGTTGAATAATTTCACTCATTGTGAAAATCGCCGAATCCACTTCTTGTAATTTAGAAAAACAAACATATACTAAACACTAATGATTATTTTGATGTGATATTTGGCACAGCTGTCACTGACAGTGTTACCAACGTAGAAAAAAAATTTCGACGAATGGATTTTCGCGCGAAATTTAAAATAAAAAGTCTTACTATTTTTTGCTCACAGTTTAAGCATTTTTTATATTATTCTCGTCCTTAACTTCGTGAGTAACCCCTCTCCTTTTGTTTCGGAGAAGCTAACCGCGTTTTTTTCACGTTAGGATGCAGCAAAAACCGTTGCGAATAAATTTCTGAGAATTTGATTAGTGCACGGTGACCGTTGGTCACCAGGTTACAACTGTTGCTATGCTATATATTTTTTTTAGTTTCTGTTTGGCGTGTAGAAGCACGGGCCAACCACGCCCCGATTAATAGAACATAAATAGAGTGTTCAACCCAATTCTAGATATAATCTTATCTTACCTTTTTTGACAGAGAGGCTGGTTAGATCCACTTCGTGAGAAGTGTTTTTATATGGTTAGCGTAGATACAGTAGCTATTAAATTCATTCAGTGCTCTGTTAATAACGTGATGTATCCACTGTATAGCATTAACTTTGGTAAAAACTTTTATGGTTTTATGCTAAGAATGCCGGTAATTATCCTGTAAGAGTTATCTGAGCAACCACTGTTTTCTTAATCCAGTTATATGGTCAGCTAAAACTGTGCGTTACAGTTCCATTTTAGAATGTTGAGCCTAAGAAATAAACGGTAAGTGTGTGGCTATAAACTTTACAGCACTTTTGACAAGATGATATTTTCTTCATATGTATATATTTAACATCACTATTAGTACTTTAATTTTTCTTTGTTTTTATAAACATGGGCGCTCTATTTACCACTTAACTAGGTATTTTTCTTTTCTTGTACAGTTGGCTCAATTTAGTTTATCCACCCGTAACTGACTACCATAACATCTTCAATCCACGACTCTCTCTCCAACTACCCTTGAGTGCTTCTGTTCTTTTGTGTTTATCATTAGATAAATCAATCTAGCCATTTTATTTATTAACACATTAGAAAGCGGAGAAAAATTTGGTACAGTATTTCGGATCCTGGAAACACATGTCACGGATTTGTCGTCAAAACCTTGCAATTTTATAGCCAAAACTCAATACAAAATTTAAACTTTCTGTATCCATCTAGTGACTACGCGCATTTCCAAACTCCGCTCTGCTATATTTATGGCCACAAAGGTTTATTTTAATTCCTTTGAAAGTTTTGCTTTCTCTCCAGTCCGCTATCCGCCTTGTGGCCTCTTACTTAAAGCTAATATTTGCCGTCTGTCTGTGTTGGAATTGAAAAGTTTTAGACGGTATTTGATGTTTAATTGAAAAATCATATGGTCAAATATAACTTTTTTCGAATATAAGAACTTCAGTTAAAAACAATACAGCAAAATAAATTGTCATATATATCCAGTGACAAAAAACGTCCTAGAACTGACTGAAATTAGCTATTTTTCTACGCTACGTATAAACGAAAGTTATAAAAGTTCTCATTACTTATTTTAGTTTTTCGGTTTATGATTAAGTAATAACTTTTTAAGATTAATTCAATTTTTTTAACATTTTTCCAATTCTTCACGATGATATTGCAGTTAGGGGGCGCTGCAGAAAACTCACCCAGGGCGCTGCCTGGTAGTGCTAAAACCGGCACTGTCCAAACTCTTTATACAATTACTTTTATAAAATTATTAAGCCGCCCTCTTACTATTACCAAGCTTGAAGTCATCTTCTCCGTGACAACGTAGACTTCTACTCTTAGCTCTCGCGCTATTCGGTACTCACGGCCCTCTCGTGTTCTTTTAGTTCATTCTCTGGAATTTCATCAGTTCATTATTTTTTTCTCCCTCTCTACTAATGTATCGCTTTTCTTTCTGGTTCATACTCATTACTCATACTCAGAAGGTCTTGGGATGACGAAGGAAACCTTTAATTAATTTTCCAAATAAAAAACTTTTTTTTCAGAAATATTTATTGTTAACATATAAAATAACTGTAACACAAAAATGTACTAATTTTTTAAAGTAAAATACGATTTATTAAAAACTAAATTACTTTCTTATTCCAACGAAAGATCATTGATGATTTCGATGAAAACGATCTCTCAGGGTAAACATCTTTCTTGACTAAAGTATATGAATCAATATCTCTACGAGATAAAGTAAACAGGACAAAGAAAAAAAATTAACATTTTTTGGGGAAAATGGAATTTATTTTATTCAAAATAGGCCCCTTCAGAGTTAATACAGCGGTTTGTACGGTCCAAAAGTTTTTCGAATGAGGATTTCAGCTAATCGACCGGAATGATCTTCAAAATGGTCGTCGATGCCTTTTGGATGACCTCTACGACGTTATAAGGCTGTCCCTTCCTGAGTAAATATAGTCTACTGAACAGAAAAAAGTTATAGAATATGGAAATGGAATATGGAAAGTGGTTGATGGTTAAAATGCCATTTCTTGTCAAAATTGTCGATCGGTTTGATGGTACATTATCGTGCAACAACAAGATAATGCACTGCATTAACCATTAACTAATTCTTTGTGAATAATTGCCTTTAAATCGTAGTAACAAATCAACATTGTCTACACAGTTTTTCGGATTTCGCTCGTTTGGGTGCTTCGATTGATTAGATTCGTTTCAGATCGTATTGAAAACACTAGTCACAATGTTGTACAGAGTGTTCTTATCTTTCTTGGCGTCTTTAATAATGTTTCTCAAATGTCGAATTCGCACCATTGTTTGGTCGTCTTTGAGCTTGTGCGGAACAAACCGTGAATCTTTAGAGATATTTAATTCCATTTGCATGTATCTCAATGAAACTTTTGGCTCATTTTTAATAAACAGACACACTTTTTCTGGCGAAATCACAAATTTTGGCTGGCCAACATATTCCTCATCTTCCAGTGACTCACGACCCTCTTTGAACCTCTTTGAACCGTGTAAATCAGTCGTGCACTCGGATTGAGATAAACAATCATCACCATAAAACGTGTTTCAACAAATGATGCGTTTCGGTAAATGTTTGACCAAGTGTAAAACATAACTTATTGGCTTTTTGTTCGATGCTCATGTTTCGACCGATGTTAAAAATGTTCTTTTACTTTAAGCGCGATAACTGCGCGTGAAGTGGTTCGATTGTCGTGAAATTGTGACAGATAATGAAAGATATACCTAGCGAACGTTAGCTCCAATAACAGATGGCGCTATTAGTATCTGTTAAATTTATTTTTGTTTGACTTTTTATTATTTGTTAAATTACTTTTTATAGTTTTTAATAGTTTTACTTATGTTATCTTTTTAACACACAATTACACTCAGTAATTATTATTATTATACACTCAGTAATTATCAGGATGAACTGTTTTAACAACTTTATTTCACTTTTTAATAATTGGACATTACCCATTCAACATGCATGAATCAACAACCATAACCTTTCTTAATTCTACTACCGCCAAATCATATTCTTCTCTTACTGACTACTCATATTCAGGACTTAGGCCAACTGAGAAGAGGGTTTTAAGGCGGCAAATATTTAAATTTAAATTTATATCTAACACTCGGCCAACCTGATACAACTGAGCGCCCTCGCCTCAATTTTTCCTTTTGAAATAACTGACAAAAATTTAAATGAACATTATCAAAAAAAATAAAAAATAAAATAAAAAAAATTAAAATCCTTTGCTAACTAATTCACTATAACTTAGTAACAATACAAAAAATGTAATTATCCGAATGTAACAAATATGAGCAACAAAAATTAAGACAAAACGTATTCACTAAACCTTAAGGGTTTCACAATAGTTCTTTTCGGTTTAGTTCTTGACTTATTGTCTGTATTGTCTTCATTTTCTGAATCATCTTCTGTGGTATCTTCATTTTCTTTCTCTGGTTCGTCTTCTTCTTCACTTTCATGGCAATTATAATAACCCTTTAATTGTGATACATGAACTGTAGTTTTGTGTATTTGTTTTTTCTTTCCTGAATCGATTTCTTCAATTCGATATGTATCTCCAGGTAAACATTCTGTTATCAGATACGGTCCTTTGTATTTAGGCTATAATTTAGTGCTTTCACCTGTGGCAATAGGAGGTGTACGTATTAACACAATTTCTCCTACATCATAATTATGTCCAAAATATCTTCTTTTATCGAAAGCTCTTTTATACTTTTGTTGTTCTGTTAACATACGTTGTCTGGCTGTCTGTCTTAATTCTGTTAATGATTTTTGATCGATCTCATCATTGATATTTTCCAAATAATCATGTTCCAAGGTAGGAACATAACCAAATAGTAGTTTATACGGTACCTGTCTCGTGGTTTTATTCACAGAAGTATTTAGATTTCATTGGACCTTTTTCAAGCATTGATCCCAACTATGCTCGGTCTTCATTTCTGCTTGTATAACTGGAATTATAGTTCTGTTAACTCGTTCAACCATACCATTGGCTTGAGGGTGTCGTGGTGAATTATAGACTAGTTTGATTCCTTTTTCTTCACAAAAACCTTTGAAGTTAACCGAAGTAAAACATGTACCTCGGTCGCAAACTATTATTTTAGGAGAACCAACTTTAAATATCAGATCTTCTAAAGCCCTTAGTACACTTTTACTATTGGTACTTTTAATGGGATATAAATGAACAAAACGACTGAATGAGTCAATTGCTATAAAAATATGTTCGTATCCTCTACTTTTTACAAATGGTCCAAGATTATCTATATGAATTCTTTCGTAGGGTCTAACGGTTGGAGGTATTGGATGCAATAATCCGGGTTGTCTTCCTGTTGGGATTTTATTTATCGCACATTCCAAACATCCTGCTATATGTCGTCGGACATAATTTCTGAGTTTCGGAAACCAGTATTTTTCCAAAATTCGAGATACGGTTCTATCTACTGCGAAATGACCTGCTAGATCATGATTTTTAACTACAACCATCTTCCTGAGGGTATTAGGTATCACAAATAATCGTCTAATTTCATCATTTACCTTAATATTCTTCATTAATCTTCCTCTGTCCAGAATATATTCCTTGGTGACGTCTCTTTCTTCTTTCGTCCTTTCGTCTAGTGTCTTTTTCAAAATTTCTATTAATCTGCGCAGTCGGTCATCCTTTAATTGTATCATTTGTATTTCTGTTTCTTCATCTATTTTTAAAATAGTTAATCTTTTATCTATGACCTCATCATGCGTATCCGATGGAGGTTCTATTGGGGCTCTACTTAAAGCATCGATATGTGCCATGGTTGTCCCTTTTCGATATTCGATTTCATACTGATACTCTTGTAATATATTGAACCAACGGGCTATTTGTGGATGAATCGATTTTTTACAGTTTAAATATACAATAGCTTGAAAATCTGTGACGATCTTGAATTTTATTCCGATTAAAAGGGATCTTAATCGCTCAACACTCCATATTATGGCTAACAGTTCCAATCTTGATGAATGATATTTACTTTCGCTTTCGGTAGTCTTTTTAGAAACACAATAAACAAGTCTTTTTACACCATTATCGTCCTTTTGGAGTAGCATTCCTGCAATTCCTATTGAACTCGCGTCGGTATGCAATTCGGTTTCAGCATTATTGTCATATAGTTTTAGCACGGGATAGTTCATTAACGCGTCTTTTAGTTTTATGAATGCATCGCGACACTTTTGATTAAATTCGAACTTCACATCTTTTTTTGTTAGATCGGTGAGCGGGTTTGCTACAATCGCGTAATTTGCAATAAATCGTCTGAAAAATCCGGAAAGTCCTAAAAATCTTCTAACATCATGAACAGTTTTTGGTTCGGGAAATTGATTTACCGCACGTTACTTTCTTGAACCTGGTTTTAGTCCTTGTTCACATATTTTATAACCTAAGAAGTCTATTTCCTTTTTGCCGAATTCACATTTTTGTATATTTAAGGTTAGTTTAGCGGTTCTAAACGCGGAAAACACCAAACGCAGTCTATCTAATAATTGTGTCCAATCGTTCGCGGGAATTATCACATCATCCAAGTAGCAACAACAAATTTCATTACGTAAAGGACCTAAAACAATATTCATTAAACGAACAAATTCATAAGGTGCATTGGTTAATCCAAAAGTCATTCTGGTGAATTCTCCGGTGGTATCTGGTGTAATGAACGCGGTTTTTGCACGAGCTTCTTCTGTTAAGGGTACTTGCATGTAACCATTGGCCAAATCTAAGGAAGCAAAAATTTTTCCACCAGCTAAATTTCTAAATTGATCATCTAGATTAGGCATTGGGAAATTTACCGGTACGGTTTGCTGATTTAGTTTACGGTAATCTATGACTAATCTCGGTTCACCATTTTTTTTCTTTACAAGTAAAACAGGTGATGCATACGGGCTAGTTGTTTCGGTTACAATACCGCATCTTTTTAAATCGTCTACAATATTTGATATGATTTTTCTGTCTGAATCTGAAACTTTATATGGTTGACATCTAATTGGTATACCTGTATCAGTTATGTTCATTTGGATTACGTCGGTGCATCCTAATTCATCTATGGTTAGGGCAAAACAATCACGGAATTCGTTAATGAGATTGACTAGCTCTTTCTTTTCTTCAATATTTACTTCTTCCGAAACCTTCACCATTTCGTTTTCAATTAAAGTAGAACTTTTGGTTAAAATATCAATTTTACTTTCGCTATCAATATCATTAATTTTTAGTACTTGATTAGCTTTTATCATCACTGATTTTTCGTTCGTGTTATAAATTCTTAAAATTCTATTGGTGGTACTGTTTGTTATTGGAATATCTTCTTTATCAAATGCATTTATTTGTACATCGTACAATGTTTGATAATTGATATTTTGTAATATTCCTTCGACATCAATATCTTTAAAGGGATAATCATTTTGATACCCAAAAATTAAATGTTTGTTTTTTCGTAAATAAGCAACGTTATTAGAATCGCAAAAATTTCGACCTATTAATAATTCATTTTCCTGACAAGAATCTGGTACAACTAATAATGGTATATTTTTCACACATGCATTATCGATAGTTAATGTTGCATACACTGTTCCTAGCGTGTATAATGTTGGTGTCTCACTAGTACCAAAACAAAATAGTGGCTGTATTTCTGGATTCATTTTTAATCCGAATGTCTTAACAATACCTTCTTTTATAGTACAAACAGAACTACCTGTATCAATTAATCCATTCAAAAGAATACAATCATTGATCAAAACCTTTTTAATATAATCATTACAGTGAATCAAGTTTTCGTGAGTGTTATTATCTATCATGTTTATATTTGCAGCTATTTGTGTATTTTCAGTATTTTCTGTTGACGTAATCGAATTTACATGGTTACGATTTATGTTATCAGGACCACTACGTCGATTAAATTGTCTGTTGTTATTAGAACCTTGAGTTTGCATAGTTGTATTATTATTATTTGGACAATGAGCTTTAATGTGTCCTTCTTTTTTGCATAGAAAGCACACGGAGTTTGGTCTTCGACATTCTACTGAAGTGTGATTCAGTAAACCACATTTATAACACTTTCTTTTGATAACTTTATTATTTGAATTCACATTTGTATTCTCGGTAACATTATGATCAGATCTATGTTGTGATTTTATTCTAACTATGGTATTTATATCTTTTAATAACGAATCGTGGTCATAATGAGTTTTTACTAATAAGCTGGGTGCAATTTCTTTTTGAAATAATGTACTTAGAATTTCTTCTTTCGAATCTTCGAAACTCAAATTTAGTTTTTTGCATAAATCTAGTTTTTCATGAAAATAAGACATTACTGATTCATTTTTACCTTGTTTTCTATTCTTCATCTTTTGCCATTTTTCCGAAGTTCCTTCCACTCGTAGATAAGTGTTTTCAAATTCTCTTAAGAAGTCGTCCCAAGTTTGAATTAATTCGGATTTAATATTAAACCAGTGTTCAGCTGGACCTTTCAAGTATGCTCTGGCAGTTTCTAATGTGTAATTGTCTGTCCAGTGATTTAGACGTGCACTAGTTTTTATACTTTTGATCCATTTTTCCGCATTGGTAACATCACGATCTCCATCAAAATTTCCTATGATTCTAGATAAATCTGGTAACACATGAGGAATATTTGCACTTCAGCAGTCGTATTTTGCGTGTTTGACTGTGGTGTGACTCGATCAAGAACGTTCATGAATAGTTCATCACGACGACGATTTTCAGCAATGAACATATCCATCATACGTTGAAAATACATATTATCAGAATTAGTTGGTAACATACCTGGATTGTTAGTCGCATTTACCTGTAGACCTTCTAAACTAGTATAGGAATCATCATTCGTAGTTTCATTACCAGTAGCTCCTTCGTTATCCATTTTTATGTAACTACACTGTTTTTAACTATATTGTGCCGGTTCTGGCAGTACACGTGATTTTATTACGATTTAGATTAAGGACATACACTATCCCACTTCTGAAATGTTAAATTTATTTTTGTTTGACTTTTTATTATTTGTTAAATTACTTTTTATAGTTTTTAATAGTTTTACTTATGTTATCTTTTTAACACACAATTACACTCAGTAATTATTATTATTATACACTCAGTAATTATCAGGATGAACTGTTTTAACAACTTTATTTCACTTTTTAATAATTGGACATTACCCATTCAACATGCATGAATCAACAACCATAACCTTTCTTAATTCTACTACCGCCAAATCATATTCTTCTCTTACTGACTACTCATATTCAGGACTTAGGCCAACTGAGGAGAGGGTTTTAAGGCGGCAAATATTTAAATTTAAATTTATATCTAACATATCTGATATTTCCTAATTGTCCTGTTTACTTTGCGAAAGACCACGTAAAATTGTATTAGGTTTGGCGAAAAGTGACTTTTTTGTCATATATTAAAATGGTAAAGAAAATCGTTAAAAACAAGTTTTTTGTTGGTAGGTACATTCAGAACGAATCTAATTATTGTGGGTTACATTAAACCGCCATCTGAGAAGTTGCTAATCAAGTTGCTAGCATAATAACAAGTATAAAACTTAACAAAGAATAATCTTAAAAAATGATTAGGTAAATTTTCTATTATCAATGGCGTAATGTGGGAAAAAAGTATCGCTCCCAATATCATTAACAGGTATCAACAAGTAAACAGTAGGGTCTATATGAATTTTTGTGATTTAAGCGAACTCATAACTGAGAGATAATAAATTATGGAATTTTTGTTAGTCTATATATATGTTTAAAGAGAGTTGTTAAATATAAATATATGAACTCGTAAAAATTTTAAACTTATTATTATGTAGAAAACTTTTAATTGGCCTGCCACAAACACGTCAACGTTAACATTAAATTGATACTGACGTAAATTTAACAGATGGAATTATACCTACATAAAATTTAGTAGTATTTATAATTTAGTGAAGTTATAGAAATGAATTATGCAGACTAAGTTAGTGAATTCAACACTGAATATGGAAATAAAATTAAAGTTGAATTTTATATACATAATATATTTCATTTATATCAGTATTATTGCTGTATATTTTAAATTAAATTACCTCTAATGGACAGTTTTATCCACTCTGATTTTACGTAGTAGTGAATATACTTTTGTAATGCTATTTGTATTTTTTAATAAGCTAAATTAATTATTCTACTCGAAATTCATTCAATCTTCTAACTTCTACATTAACGATTACCTTTGTTGAATTTTTAAAGAAGTTACATTAATTTCTTTTGAATAACTTCTTTCTATACATAATAGTGCGGCCCTGTTTCTCGACATTTTTCATAACTTCTTAAAACAACGCAGTACCTACCTAGAATGCGTACGTGAAAAATACACATCCTCCTTATCACGTGCTTTTCGGATGCAACACAATAATTGACCAATTTCTCGAATTGTCATTTCTCGTGTCGTGGTCATCCATGTAATGTACGTGTACGTGATAATTTCTCTCTTAAATACGATATCCACTGATTTTTTTTTTACTTTCGATTTGGTCTGGCCAGATATCAATGGTCATTTTTTTTTTAATTTTACCGACTTTTTTAGCTTACGTGATAGTTTGTGCTCAAAGGGTCGTGGTAATTCTGCTGATATGATTATTATCTAATATTACCCACTTGAAAAGTCAGTTAATTGTGATTAGTGAAAAGTCGAATTATCTTTTCATATTTACTTTTTCTCTACGAGTGCTTGGGTTGTAATACCTTTTTCTTGAATTATCTAAACATCCCTTTGGAAGCCAACAGTACGTTTTTATCTTTATTACTACCTATTTTTGATTATGGAGAAAATACATCTAATGAAAATGCAACTTTCTTTAAACTTCTAAGAAAAGAACGAAGGAACTAGTTATTTCTTTCGAAATTTTGGACTTTGTTTTGTCTTATACAAAGAACTACAGTGTTTTTACCAGTGTGCTTGCTGAAAATAATCTTGTATCTTTTAAAAATCTGGGTGTTTTATTATAAGCGTTATTTTTAGTAATAATTTTAAAATATGTACTCAATTAAGTCGAGTTAATATCAAAACCTATAAGGTAAAACTAACAAAATTTTAAATGATTTGCAACTTCTAATTCTTTTAAAAAAAGTATATCTTCACTTTTTTTATTGTATTTAGAGATTGACTTAATAAGAAAATTTTATGTATTTTTTTTATTAATCCGACTGAATAAACATTGTTAAGTTTTACTAGATTGTCACGGATTTAAATTCACTATACTTATAACTAATTGCTTACCTTATGAATTCCCCATTATTAAGGATTTAATCGAGTCAGGAACCGGTTGATTTAAGTTCGATTATAGTTAATCGCCAACTATTGTTTATTATTCTGGCCATAAATTATTCCTAATGTTGCTAATATTGTTTTGAAAGTAAATTTATTTAATTCAGATTATGAATTCTTGTAGTTGTTTATTTTTTGAAATTACTGTCATTTTCGCTTTCATCTGACTGAAGTACTATCTCTTTCTTTTTGTCGATAACTCTTAGTATTGTGTTCTACAGCCAGCTGTTTCGTGGAATTGTTATTTGCGTAATAAGATTGAAAATAAACGAGGAAATTAAGTAATGTTGAGATTTTTGCTGTTATCTTGATGAGTAATGAGATTAGTCGTATCAAACGACCACTGTTTGTTTGTAAATTGGTAGCTGAAGATCCTACGGTTATTGTTCTTATAGTGGTAGAGGCCATTTATTTTGAAGTGTGTCAATTTCATGGATTGTAAAACGTAGAAAGTTCTTTTTGACTGTCAGCCTTCGTCTCGAGCGGATGCTTCTGAGAAGATTTTTTGGGTTTAAGTTTGTAATCTCTGTGCATCGGAGTCAATTAATTTTGGATTTACGAAATTAAGCCCCTGTTTTCCTATCGAATTGTGTTGTAGTGAGATTTCCGGTTATTTTGGTGGATTCGTTGGAAAATCGCTTAGGCGGATTTTAGAAAATCTTCAGTGGTGAGTAACACGTTTCTTTATTCATGTGGTTGTTCGATTCTTATGGTTCTTTCGTTCCCTATGAAGTATAGTTAGCCCACAGAGCAGACAGTGGGAAAAATTGGTAATTCAAAACCGTTCAGACAGCAAATCGTGGTCAGAATTCCCCATTATTGCAGTTAGCAACGAGGATATTGTTTTACCCGTTTACCAGCTAGGGTGTCACGAGTTTAATGAAAGAAACCCTATCTTAATAGGTGAGTTACGATATTATATTTTTATAAGATTAATAACGACATATAGTCGCAATTTTAGTTTTAATATCTTGATTTTACATGTATATTTCTTTGTGCATTGTATGTAGGTATTATTTTTGAGAAACTAGACTCCTTTTAGTTCTTTTGTGCTATTATTAATCGATTTTATGTTAAATCTTAATTTAGTTTATTGTTATAATTTTGTTGTGACTAGCAAGTCAAGTTTAAGTTTGTTAAGCGCATTTAAATCATTAGTTTTAATTGGTATTTGTAAAAATTCAGAGTTATCAGCTTCTAAATCTTGTGTAATTCATTTAAATTCATTTTTATTCTTTCATTGTTGTGCAAAAATAAGTTAATGTGTTCAAATTGTAGTAAAGTCAGTAAAGTCAATTAATTCGAGGAGTCATTTAAATTTGTTTGAGCTATTATTAATTCCGAATTACGATTTTAGGGTCCTAGATACAGGTGTAAATCCTAGTTACGGGTTTAAGTCCTAGTTATAGGCTGAAATCCTAGTTATAGGCTGAAATCCTAGATACAGCGCTAGATACAGGCTTTAATTTTGGGTGCAGACCTGATACTTAGTACGAGCTTAAGTTATTGTGGTTGGTGCAAGCCTATTGGTTTTGGAACAGGCTTGATTTTGGGAACCGGCCTAAGTATTAGAGAAGCCGAGGATTAACAGATAAGCCTAATTAGATTTAAGTCGCAACTATAGTTTTAGTTAGATTTATATTTTCTTCTTATACGTTTGATCACACTTAGCATATAATTTTATTAAGATTACTCTCTTAAATTTTTTTTTTAATTGTTTGAATAACATCGTCAAGAGCGAGATTGACTTTAGTGTAAATTCTTTGTCTTTACATTTAATTAAAGAAGGGTCTAGTTGAGATTTTGTTTTATTTAGCTCACTTTATCGTTATTTTTTTTTATTGTGCAGTTTAATTAGTACTGTTTAATATTCAAAATTTATTTAATTATCTCCAGTGGGTGAGGAACAACAGGGGTTTCCGATTTTGACCGTCTAAATCGGTGGCGCGACTCACTTTATTTTGTTACATACCCTCTACGGCTGAGCTGGGCACAAATTTGCCAGTAGAGAAACCATTACCGATCTCAGCTGGAGTTGAATTTCAATAGTAAAAATTTGATTAACCTTTTTAGTAATTTTTCGAAATCTGATTTTATTTTATTTACACTAAAAAAAAATACGTGGCAGGATATTTTCATTTCTCACTAGTGTATGTTGTTTAGATCAATATTTTCTTTAAACTTAAAAAAAACCAAATTATTTTTCGGAAAATTGTTTGCCACGTATTTTAATGAATTTAAAACAAAAATCAAATTTAGAAAAATAAAGAAATTTAACTAAAGCAATACAACTCCAGCTGAGTTCGGTAGTGGTCTCTCTACTGGCAAATTAGTGCCCAGCTCAGCCGTAGAGGTAAGTAAAGAAATACTAGTGAGTCGCGCCACCGATTTAGACGGTCAAAATCGGAAACCCCTGTTGTTCCAGGCACTACTTTACCCACTGGAGATAATTAAATGAATTTTGAATATTTAACGGTTCTAATAAAATTACACAACAACTGAAAGTAATGATAAGTGAGCTAAATAAAACTAAAATGTCAACTAGACTCTTCTTTAATGAACAATTTTAGAATACAGATTGTCAAGCCTCGTGCCTGACACACAATTGATGTTTATAAAAATAAATTATGCGAACAATAAAAAAAAGAAGGTAAATTTATCAAAAGGTGTGATCACACGCAACACAAAAACAAGGAAAAATAGCTTGAACTAAAACTAAAGTCCGACTTAAAACTAATATAGCTTATCTGTAAATCTAAATGAATTGCCGCAGTCCTAGGCTTCTCCAATACTTAGGCCGGTACCAAAATCAAGTCTTATCCAAACCAAAAGGCTTGCTCCAAACACAATAACCAAAGCTCGTACTAAGTATTAGGTCAGTAACCAAAATTCTGCCTATCTCTAGGACTTATGCCTGTATCAAGGACTTATGCCCGTAACTAGGACCCTAAAAATCGTAATTTAAAATTAACGATAGCTCAAACAATTTTAAATGACTCCTTGAATTAATTTGATTTAATAACATTACTCTACTTTACTCACTTAAATACAATTTAAACACATTGACTGATATTTGTATAACAATGAAAGAATAAAAGTGAATTTAAATGAGTATTACAACATTTAGAAGCTGATTTTTCTGAATTTATAATTAATGATCAAAACTAATAATTAAAATGTGCTTAACAAACTTAATTTTGACTGGCTAGTCACTACAAAATTATAACAATAACCTAAATCAAGATTAAACGCAATATTAATTTATAAGTACAAAAATATTAATTCATAATAGTACAAAGAACTAAAAGGAGTCCAGTTACACATAAATAATACCTAAATACGACACAAAGAAATACATATGTAAAATCAAGATTTTCAAATTAAAATTGGCAGTTATATGGCGTTATTAATCTAGTAAAATATAAATACGTGACTCACCTATTTAAAATAGGGTTTCTTTTCTCGATAAACTCGTGACACAACTACTTTGTTGCTAACTGCAATGATGGGGAATCCTGACCACAATTCGCTGTCTGAACAGTCTTAAACTACCAAAATACCACAACTGTTTGTTCGTTGGACCACCAAATGAAGATTTAATTAAATAGCCGGCCTATGCCGTATTTTCCACCGAATTCACCAAAATTCAGAGAAATCTCTCCCACACAATATTCAATGGAAATGAACGAGGTTAAATTTCGTAAATCCAAACTAAATTGTCTTCGATGATTGAAGTATACAAATTAACCTCAAGACAAATCTTCTTAACGATGCTTTCAGCACAAAGGTTCGTAAATGAAAAGAAAGACAATTTCCCACGTCACTTCGATCACAATAATTTGACATACGTCGAAATAAGATATGGCCTCTACTATTGGGACAAACCGTAACTTATTCAGCCAACAACTTACTAACAAACAGGGGTCATTTGATACGACCAATCTAAATATTTATATAGACAACAATAAAAATCCCAACATTACCCTATTTCCCCATTTATTTTTGATTTCAATAATAAAGTTATAAATATGACCGAACGTTGGCTACGAACCCACATTCTACAAGTTATCGACTAGAGAGTAGTTCAGATGTCCTACTGTCAAAGATTTCAAACAACACACAATTATAATAATAAACTTATTTACAAAACCCATCGTTAGCGACAACTAAATATAATTTTATGGCCGAAATAACAACAACAGTTGGCGTTTTACTATTAATAACCTAAATCAACCGGTTTTGCCTCGATAAATTCTGCAATATTATAAGGTAAGCCAACGATTTTGTTTACAAATTAAGATCTGTCGCTAACGCAAAATTAACCCGTGACATGTTAAAAAATTTTGAAAATCATAACAAAAATCGAAAAAAAAGGTAATAAAAAATGCGCAAATCAAAAAAAGTAGGTATCAAAAAAACATGGATAAAATCAAAAAAATAAAAAAGAAACATGATAAAAATAGAATATACAAAAAAAATAGGAAAACAAAAAAAAAAGATGTGTATATGAATTTAAAACAGCTTAAATTAAATATATAAAATAATAGGAAAAAAACGTAAAAATTAACAAAAAAGAAAATATAGAAAAGCAAAATACGGAGACATTAACAAAAAATGAAAAAAAAATGTTATAAACGAGAAACTAAAGTCCAATGAAAAATAATCGAATAAATAAAAATGAGAAAAAGAAGAAACCGAGAAAATATCATAACAGTTGTAAATAGAAAAAAAAAATGAATAAAATCAAAAAACAAACAACTAAAAAATGACAAAACCGGAAAGTTAAAAAAAAAACGTAAGAAATTGTAGCTAATTGTAAAAAAATTCTTGACAACTTTTAAAAAATGGTGAAAGTGAAAATTTTAAAAATCATAAAAAAAAACGAAAATAAAGATAATAAAAAAGGGGAATAAAAAAAGGAGGTATCAAAAAAATGAAAAAATCAAAGAACCAAAAAAAAACAATAAAAATAAAAAGGAAACACGAAAAAAATAGAATATAAAAAAAAAATAAGAAAACAGAAAAAAAAATCAAAAGAAAAGTCTATATGAATTTGCAGTAGCTAAAATAGAATATATAAAATAATAATAAACAAACGAAAAAATATGACAAAAACTGTTACAAACGAGAAACTAATTAATTTGGTTACAAAAATCAGAAAAAAAATAAAACCGAGAAAATATAACAGTTTTAAATACAAAAAAATAGATTAAAATAAAAAACAAACAACTAAAATTACAAATCAAAAAAAATAAAAAAGTTAAAACCTAGAAACAGATAAAAATATGATAAAATCGATAAAACCAAAAAAAAAGAGTGTGCGTGTAACCTTTACGCGCGATTGAAGTAAAACTTTTTGGCGTACGTATCGAAAAATTAATAAATAATTACAATTCAATTATATTTATTGTCTATATACTTTACAAAAAATGATGTATTTATATTATTTATTAGAAATAGGAATTTGAAAGTTATCATTATTTTTTATATATGAAATAATAGGTTTATGATAACTAAAATGTGAAACATAGATTTTACTCTTTAAATACCATTAATGTATTTGAAACCGTTTGAAAATTTTGAAAATTTCATAAATAAATTTTAAAAATTTAAGCTCCTCCCATAGCTGAAATCACACCGTTACTTCCATCAGAATCTTCCGTTAGAATCTAACGTTAGAGTTACCCCTAGTCGCGCCTAAAGAAGTTTTGCTTCAATAATAGGTAAACAATATTAAAAATATACACACATTACGTTTAGAATGTGTGATTTTGTAGCTGTATCTACCTTATTGTAATACAACACAACACAAGAGCCTTCGATAGTTAGATAACCATTTCATTTTGTAGCATTTTATAGCATATTCCATAAAATTTAAAATCCTGAGTTGAGTTTGTTTTCTTCAGTTCTACGAAGGATCGGTTATTGCTGGTAAAAGATCAGCCATCCTGACTAGTGGTTTTATGGCCTTTATGGCTACCTAACCAAACCTAAAATAAGTATAAGCAAGTGTTAAAACATTTCGAATATTATTATTTTATGAACAAAAACGTGCAACATGCTTCTTTACTTAACGTAACCTTCCCTACAAACAATTATTTACAATCATAATATGTAATGTATGTATATAAACTGACCTAATCAAATCATAATGAATGTCGCTGTCTCGTCTTTTTTTCATTTTCATTTTTCTTCAAATCTTTCTGGCGCTGATAATATGCCCTTTGACGTTCACAATTTCTTTTTCTTTCTAGCTCTTTAAGTCTATAAAAAGAAAATAGCTAGGTATAAATAATAGGTATAAATAATTAGGTATAAATAGTGTAATTACACACCAAAAATAAAATGTATGCATATAGAGTAGGTACTCACTCATTTTCATTCAATATTTTTTCATCACTTTCGTCATTAATAAATCCACTTTGTTAATTCATATTTAAAACAAACACTTTATACACAAATTTTAAACTATTCACCACCAATCTATTTTGGTTGACAAGCTGTCAATTCATACAATTACTGATTTAATTTTATTTAATATAGTAGGCGGAATCGTGTTAGGTATTTTGTATCAGGTTTTGTATCCGGTACGCGGTACATTAGAATGACGTCACGTCCGTTAGAATTACTGAGTTACCCCTAGTCGCGCCTAAAGAAGTTTTACTTCAAAAATACGGAAATTTAAGGAAAAAAGCGATACATCGTAAAAAAAGGAAAATAAAAAAAATAATAATAATTGTTTGAAGGTACGAAGTTGGCTGGGTCAGCTTGTTTTTTATAAAATATTTATTGAGGTCGTCTAATTTTGTACCAACTTTAATAACGTGCATTGGAAATTTTATTGCAACGACGATATGACCACGTTCTCCAATTTTATTTGATATCCCATAAAACATAGTATTAACCCTGTAAAATAGGTTTAAAAATTTAATCTAATTTTTATCTCCTAAAAATCTTATTTCAGAAGTGGGAAGAACATTTTTGGAAGTTGTATTGTTATCGTTACCTAATTTCCTAATTGTAATAAGTATTAGTGCTGGGTGTACTTATGCTTATACTTAGTTAATATTGTTGCGAATCTAGCAATTTCTTTTGCAAGGGAAATTTTCATTGCAATCTTCTAGAATAAGTGTGTTTTATAAAGATTTGGGACCGTAAACCAAAGGTAAATGGACAGACCCAATAATCCAATATAAAACAATATAAACAGAACTTAAACCACAGGCAGACTTAGTAACTCTATTATCAATAATCCCAAGGAAACTTAAGGCACAGAGAGACATTTTAACATTTTTTACGTTTAAGACCTCTGGATTTTGCTTTCCACAAAGTTAATAGGTATAAATTATCTACCTTTGGGTTACATTTCCTCTATCTTGATGCTTACACATTTATAAGCTTTAATTTATTTGCATGTTCGTATAAACTCACTTGATATTTATGGCCATATGAGTGCCGTAGTTTAACTTCCCTTGTTCTTGCTAAATTAGTGGGGTTAACTTATTGGCGTTTAGTTGTTCCTATTTAATCTTGTTAACCAACCATAGGATTATTATTGAACTTTAGTGAGACGTTTTGGCGAAAGAAAAGAAAGGAAAAAGGTGCGACAGAAACACGTGTTACATGAGATAACATTACTTACGCGGTAATAGAAAGGAGCGCACGTATACGACAGTTCAGTGCATGACTCGCTTATTATTATATACATACAGTTATGTATATATTCGCACGTGTACACCTATGCTTGTTAGGAGTTCTGATTGAATGAAATTGTGCTGAACGTTCTAGGTGAGGCAACGAAGCACTAAAAAGCCCAAAATCTAGCAATTTTGTGCAGCAAGATAAATCGTCATGCAAGTTTTTGTTATCGATTCGAGAAAGCGTCAGGAAATTAATCTCCGGTAGACCAAAATTGCATTTTGAGCATAAAAATGCATTTTCAAAGTGCATCTTGAAGAGATAGAAAATGAAAATTTTGGAACTGACTTCAATTTTCATACTAGAAGGTTTTGGGAGTGACCATGGTGGAACTCGTCTCTTTGAATTTTATGTTATAATCATTCATTAACCATTACTCAGGGGGTTTTGAGGATCGCAGAACACGAATTTCATGATGTCGATGGTCTCTAAGGTACTTGGTTCCCAGGCTGAAACTCGTCACCTGGAGTTATATGATATAATCATTCAATATTAGTGAAAAACCATTATTCGGAGTTTGCGTGTCGCTGAACACGAATTTCATGACGGTGATGGTCTTCGAGGTACCTGGTAAACAAGGTGGAACACGTCGCCTGGAGTTTTTTGTTATAATTATTCAAAATTAGTCAATAACCATTTTCCGGGGGTTTTGGGGTCGCTGAATTTAAAATTTTAATTAGTAAACTTTGTTCAAAAAAGATTGCAGTACCTCATGTGGATGCAGAAAGCATGGCTTGGTTTGCAACTTGGTATGCAAATATAGAAAATTATACAGAGCAACTAGACTAATCTAAATACGCAGTGAAAGATATTGAAGAAGAAGGGAATTTAAATGGTTATAAAAAATTTTTGCTCATTTCATTTTTTATTAAATAAAGTTGTTAGTATTGATAGTCAAAGAAATTATTTTAAATTAAATAAACAGTTTAATATAAATATTTAGATACCATAGTAAATAATGTAATATACCTAACATAATTCTACCCTGGGCACCAGGTAACTCAGAGACCATCACCGCCATAAAATTCGTGCTCAGCGAACCCCAAAACCCCCTGGTTTATCCAATCTAAATGTGAAATTTTGTGCTCTTTGGCGGTTTTTAAGTGCCTTTGATGACATTTCCGAACATTGGCGTGGAATTAAATAAAAAGGGTTCATAAATTTTTATTAATTTTTGTTTTAAATTTCAAAAGAAAAACGGTTTTTGTATATTTGTAAATTTTGTATCAATTTGAAAATTGTCAAATAACAAATTAATTCTTTCAAATTAAAACTTGTTAATTTTAGTTATTAATAGGAACATTTGACTCATTATTCAAATAGTACATAACTCATAAGATTTTAAAACAATTGTCTACAAATAATACTCATTTTGTCTGACAATCTTAAAAGATTGTCTGTCCAGCAAGGAACACGAGGAGGGATGAGCCTTCCTTGCCTGGAAAGGAAAGGGTTGGGTATGTTAGTAAGAATATAAAATTAGTTTGTTTTTGAAAACAAGTTTTCAAGATACATTACGATAGCTGTAAAGGAAATTGGTTGGAATGACTAACAAGAATTGTCAGAGTCTTCTGAAGTAGAATCGTTTCCAAGTTGAATTACTAATGGTGCTATTGGCGGTAAAACAGGATATTCCTTTTCTATTTTTATAACATGTGTTTCGCAATTTTTCCATACATCGCTATTAAAGCCACTAATTACCTCTCGAATATTATCAAGAACAACTGCGCTTAAGGTTGGTGACTGATTATATTTTCGTAAACGTTTCTTTAGAGTACTCCAAACCATTTTGATTGGATTAAAAATACAGTAGTAAGGAGGTAAACGCAAAAGGGTATGACCATGCCTGCTGCAAATGGTGTCAATGACGTATTCATTTTTAAAATTCTGACTTTTGATCATTCTTACTAATTCCTTCTTTACTGGAGCCTTTTTAGGAACATCGATATTTTTGATTGCCATAAGTCTTAAAATTTAATTTTTTTTTTGTGTTATTAGGTATTTTGTTTAATATGCGGAAATGATACGACACATTGTCCATAACAATTACTGAATTGTAAGAAAACCCAATAGATAGTGTTGAATTTCGATTCATAAATAAATAAATAAATAAATAAATAAACGAAAAACTAAGAGAAAGTGGAAAATTAAAAACAGAAAAAATGCGAAAAAAATAAAGTCTAAAAAAAATACCTTTCTAAATCAAATAATATAACGCCACCGTAAGGTGGCGTAGTTATTATCTTATATATTTAAACGAGAAATTCTTACTATATTAAGTACTATCAAGCCACCGTAATATATAATATATCTAATATAAAAAATCAATAAAAATCAATCACGCTACTGTGTATTGTAATGGGGAAGAAGACTATTGGCGGTATTTGACTGTTGTCGCATTTTGCAGTTTTCCCCTTTGAAGTTTCGTTTGATAAAAAGCGCACCGTCGGCATTTGTTTGCGTTAAGATCAATGCGTTACGAACCGACTTAAAATCCGGACAGTACATACACAATGTTGCCGGTATTTAAAAATTTCTTTAAGTATAAGTAATATATACAAGATTGATATCATTAGAAGTAAAAACTGTTTAAATATGAAGAACCTAGTTAATTAATTTAAGTATATATTTTGTAAGAATATTTTTATATTATCTTTCTAAGAGTCATTGACGAACAATTGAATAGTAAAGTAGAGAGAAAATTTTCAAAATATATAAACTTAGGAATATTCGCAAATATATCTGACAACCTAGAATCGAAAGTCGGTTCTTTTGTTGGGGTTAAAGGGCGTGGTTATGTTTTCACATTAATATTAGTTAATTGTGATGTTATTGTGGGGCTGTCGTATAGTTGCAGTATTTCTTCGTTTGTTCTTCTTATCCATATTTGATCAGCTTTTTTCCCTCCATATATTCTTCGTAGAATTTTCCTCTCCCAGATTTCTAATTTTTGTTCTTCTGTTTTATTTAGCGTCCATGTCTAACACCCATAAAAAGTTGCTGGTCTGATAACTGTTTTGTACAACTTCTTTTTTGCTCTTCAAGAAACCAGTTTTGCCGTTTGAGCAGTTACTTATTATCAAGTCGTCATTTTATTTCTTTCTTTCCCTTATCATGCCATATACTTCGTTTTCTGTTCGGTAAGTTCTAACCCTCTTTTTTTTGCAGCAGCTTCCAACCTTTTGGTTACGTTTTTTAATTCTTGCTTTGTTCTAGCTATTAGTACAATGACGTCGGCATATGCTAAACACTGATGTTTGAGGTTATGTATTATTCCATGTCCATGAATATTACTTTCTCTAGGAATATTTTCCAAAACAATGTTAAAAAGTGTTGTGGATAGAGGGTCTCCTTGCCTCACTCCTTTGTTTTAAAAGCCTCAGAGTTCTGTCCGTTTAAGCGCACCCTATTTTCCAGGGTCATTTTTCTCAGTCTTATCAGCTTGCATGGAATACCTGGGTTCTTCATACCTTTATAGATTTCAGATTTGTGTATTCTGTCATAAGCCTGCTGGAAATTAATGAATAGAGCGTATTTTAGTAAATTGAACTCGTAACTGCTATGGAGCACTTGTTTTAGAGCAAAAATCTGATCAGTAACTGGCCTGTGCGAAAACCTGCTTGCTAGTCGCCAATTTCTGTTTCTTAGTATTTATTTATCTTTTTCTTTATCAGGTTTGCAAATATTTTGTACACTACATCAAGTAGAGCGATTCCCCGATAATTATTGCAGTTTGACCCCTTTTTTTATGATTAGTACCAATATTGCTTCAGACCATTTTGCTGGCATTGTTTCTTCCTCCAAGATTTTCTCAATAAGCTTGTTTGTATATTATTTCTTACAGTTTTGGTTCCCCTTCTTTAATAAATTTATTTGGTATTCAATTCTCGTCTGTGCTTTTGTTATTCACTATTTCTTTTATTTCCTCTCTCGTTGGAATTTTTACATCTGCTATGTGGTTTTCAAAGAGTGTGTCTTCAGAGGTAGTCTCGGTCTCATTAAAGTTTAATATGTTGTTAAAGTGTTGTTTCCATTTTTTTAATAATTCACGTCTTAGCAGAATAGCTTGTTCAATTTAAAAGATCCTAAAAAATTAATATATTTCTAAACCTCAAAAATCTTTTTGTTGAATTTTATTGAAAAGACAATTTTACTTATTTTCCTCTTACTTTTATACGCCAGTGGTAGACATTTGTACTGAAACTACGTTTTAAACGTAGGTAAAAAAAAAACTGTTTGAAACTTTATCAGTAATAAACTTTTACCAGTGTCTAAGTATTGAAACTGTCATTAAACTTTCGTACCCTATAATGTTTTATTCGTGTAAATTAATTGACCCATTCTGGGGTAACAATTTCAGCATCGTAAAATAGGTTTTTTTTCTAACTAGCTATCATTTTTACGATAATATTTTATAAAGATCTGTCTTTGAAAATTATGTGTGAACAGTGCTCGCTGTTAATTAATTCAACGGGATTAATTCCCTGTAGCTGGATCTAGCCACACGTTTTTCATGTTTAATTTAGTATGCACCCTGAGGAACTTATCCGTGCTGGGTTATTTAAACTTGTTTTTTTTATATATACAGAATAGGAGAACATTTCAGGATAGCCGTGAAAAAAATACTGTAAAGTGATACATTGTGTTGTAGCATTTTTTAAAAACTTAATATTAATTACTTTTAAATATTTTTTTTCTATTAATAAGACGGCTCTATTTCTTAAAATAACGCAATGCCTAGAATGCCTACGTGCGAAAAGACACATCTTCCTTATCATATGTTTTTCGGGTGCAACTCTGTGATTGACCAATCAGAGTCATTTTCCCCTGTAAGGTACGAGATACTTTCCCTCTTTAATACCCTGATTTTTGTTTCACTCTCGATTTGGTGATTTGGTATGGCCAGAAATCGTTAGTCAATTGAGATTAGTCGAATTATCGTTTCACCTTTACCTAATTTCTAAATAATGGTCTTCCACAGGGCTCTGTACTTTCACCTCTTCTTTTTAATCTGTACACTAGTGATTTACCGCAAACTATTTGCAATTTATTTATGTAGATAACATTGCACTAGCTTGTCAAAGTGATAAATTCGAAAACCTGGAAACTGTTCTTGACAATGACTTAATACCTACTTATGACAGAATATTTTAAAAAGTGGCGTCTATGTCCTAATCCTACTAAGACAGAGGTTTCCTGTTTTCATCTTTGTAATTCTGCCAAAACTAGAAAACTTGACGTAACATTTAATTCTGTAAAACTAAATCACAATTTTCATCCTATTTACCTTGGTGTAACTTTGGATACAAGCTTAACATATAGACAACACATTGAGAAAGTTCGCCAAAAACTTAAAACCAGAAATAACATTATTTCGAAATTATCTGGTACAAATTGGAGTACTGACGCACATACATTACGTACATCCTCTCTTGCTCTGGTTTTTTCTGTTGCAGAATACTGCTGCCCAGTTTGGATGAACAGTGTCAATGTACACAAGATTGACACTCAAATAAATACAGCAATGAGAATCATCAATGGTGCGTTGAAGTCTGCTCCAACCCCTTGGTTACCTGTTCTATCAAACATTCCTCCACCAAGTTTACGAAGAAAACTAGCTGCGAAAAAATTGTGGCAGAAATATCAACTTAATGAAGACTTCATCATCTGGCAAGACCTCCAGGACCAAAATAATAGATTAAAATCAAGAAATTCTTTTTGGCTATTAGTAAACAGTATCGAACATTTCTCAGTAGATGAAGATTGGAAAAGAATTTGGTTAAGTCAGAACGTTTTTAACCGAGGTTTAGTAGAAGATCCAACAAAACCACTACCTGGATTCAAACATCCTAGAAATATCTGGTGTAAATTGAACCGTCTACGCACTGGTCATGGACGCTGTAATTCCACTCTATTTAAATGGGGTGTTGTAGAACGCCCATTATGCTCTTGCAATGTAGCCGAAGAAACTATTGAACATTTAGTCAATGAATGTCATCTTACAAGATTTTCTGGCGGTTTTCAAGAATTACATGAATTGACACAAAATGCCATTGAATGGCTCACACAAATCAAGAGTCTTTGAATATACAGCAAGTAGTTCTGATTAAGGTTTTTTTTCTGCGGTTTTTCCCTTAATCTCCAACACGAATGTGAGAACTGCGCACCTCCTTTAAAAACTTTCCGCAGATACAATATTTAGAAGAGTGTTTTCTCTATAGAACGAATTCTTCAAGTTTAATGACTATATTATTGTTAATAATAAATATTGTACTACTACTATTTTCATACGAATATATATACCTTTACCTTTTATCTGGGAAAGCTGGGGTTGTGATACTGGTTTTCTCGAAGTATCTAAAAAGCACTTTGGTAGCCAACACTAAGTTTTTACCTTCATTACTACCTACCCATTTCTGATCATTAAGAAAATACGACTAATAAAAATGCCACTTTCGTTTTACATCTAAGAAAGTACCTATTTATTTTTTTGGAAATGTTAGATTTTGTTTTATTTTATACAAAAAACTACAGTGTTTTTACCAGTGTGCTTGCTGGAGCAGAGCCGTCTCTATCTTTACAAAACATATGATATTTGTTATAAAATTAAATGTATTTACTTTTTTACTACTTAAAATAGGTACTTATTTAACTCGAGGATACCAGGGCATAAAGGTTTTGAAGGAAATAAAACCGCGGATCTTCTGGCCAAGAAGGGAGCGGATACACGATTTACTAGTCCAGAACCTGTATTGGGACTGTCTAGAGACTGGGTAAGGACCAAAGTCAGGAACTGGGTCTGGGAAGAGTCGACCAAACACTGGAGTAACACTGTAGGGCTAAGGCACTCGAAGCTGATGCTCAAAGGCTACTCCAAAAAACTCACGTCTAACATACTGGATCTTGGCAGGAGTCAGATCAGAGTACTAGTGGGCCTGCTCACCGGGCATGGACCATTCAGACTACACCTTCGGAGGATGGGGATTCTGACACAGGAACCCACCTTGTGCCGACTGTGTGACATGGACGATGAGACGGCAACTCACATTCTATTCGAGTGTGAGGCCTTGGACTATAAACGGTTCCTCATCTTCGGTGACACGAATCCTGAATCCTATCACCACCTTGAGGAGCTGGTCACGGGACTCAAATCTCTTATAAAGGGAACTGCCCTGTGGCAACCGTAACTCAAGGAATTTAGGACACCTGGATTCTAGCCTAACTGAGGATCAGCGGGATGCTGATTTTCAGCTGAACAAACTAAAGTCCTGCAAGCACGGGTGCATGTAAGGACTCTTGGTGCCGAACCTGGTCACAATATTCCCACAGGAAGCAGTGCTCAATCATGGGGCTCCATAGGTGAGGCCATGCCAGGTTACTTAGATTAGATTAGAACTCGAGTTAAACACGAAAGCTATAAGGTGAAACCAATGAAATATTGAATGTTTTTTCTAACTTCTATTTCTTTTAAACAAAGTATATTTTCAGTATTCAGTTTTTTTACAGTAGACATAGCACTTTTTGGACGTTCACTACTTGGTTCATCTTCCATGCTTGTACGACCACGTTTAAACCATTAAACCCATCGATTCACAGTTGAAAATGAAGGTACAGATTCCTTTAATACTTTTACTATTTTTATATAAATTACTGTTGCTAATATACCTTCTAAATTCATTTTATCACTTCACGATATTGGGTTTTTTCTATTGTAATTAAATACACTGACACGTCAACTTCAAATGGCTTGAAAACAAAGAATGAATTGACAAATTAATAGTACATTACTTCGCGAGTGGAGTAAATTGCATATTACAGCGAGTGTGTTTGGCTAGAGAAACGAGCTAAATATGCAATTTGTTCCTCGAGTGAAGTACTATACTTTACCCACGACTTACCAAATGGTTTTATATAAAACTTAAAATAACAAAAATAAAATTTAAATTTTGGCATAAGTTGTCAAACATATTTGATTTCGTAGCCGTTCTGTCTCAGAAATGTCAAATGTTAGTTTAATTTAATGTATACTGTAGGCAACCGACATAATAATACAGTTTTCTATTTACTTACTCCACTAGTGGAGTAAATGAAACTATAACACAACTTCTCAATAATTTGACACTTACTGACACAGATATAGGTTAAAAAATAGGCAATTTACTTATCGTGGGTAAAATCGATTTTTTTATGTATTTAAATGGAAGATGAATTATTAAAACCGAGTACAAATTATGATTCCTCGCTTTTAAAACTGTAAATTTATTGCTTATTTCATGTCCCATCACAGGGTGTCGCAATGTAGTTTTTAACTATCTAAAACACAGTTATAACTCACATTTTTGATGTTTTTTAAGATTTAATTTCAGAAGTGGTCATAAATTTGTTTTTGCCAAAATATAAAATGTCATTAAAATAAATATGTCGGCTTTTAACTTTTAGGTTTTTAATATAATTTTGTAAAGAACTAGAGGGACTCTTCAAGTGCCCATGAATTGTAGTACAAATACTTACCATTAACATAATTTAATATTTATTATAGTATTCGAAATAAAACCAAAATATATTAAATAGCTATTTAATATACATTCACAGATTTTTCACAGTTAATAGTTATTAGGTATGAATATGTATACAATGATATCTTTTTACAAATTATAAAGCAACAATTTATTATTTATATAATATATACATTACGTACAGTTCAGCTTAAGGCCATATATCCCTTTCGGTCCCAAAAGGACAGGACGGTCCCAACTTGGTTGTTACATTATCCGGTGCGAAAAAATAGTCATATTTTGTCATGTATTTAAAAAGTTGCATAGACTCTATTTATAAACGGGAAGAATTTATATCTCTCAGGTTTATAATGCCTTTATTGCGAGTACCAATTCGTTCTTTTAGTACAAGAGAAAAAATACATGAGTAGTGTTTGCTTCTCTTTCGAATGGACCATACCAAACACGCCATATTGATATTGATCAAGAATTGCTTTTTGCAAAAGCAAGTAGAAAGCAAACACTGTTCCGATCTTTTTTCTCTTTTGGACCGACTCAAGTAAAAATGCTCCATCCGCGTATTATATTATCGGTCTGTGTCAGGTAGTGTGAAAGACAAATAAAGAGTAAGGGACATTGGTACGTGATAACATATCTTTTTCCATTAATATACTAGACAAGGATGTACACTTTCAAACTTAACTGTATAATATACACTGCTTTCTGGTGAACTGTGTAAAATTTAAATAAAAACAAAACGCATATTTTTTTCCTCATTTTGCAATTGCATTCATACAAAAAGTTGTATCGCAACGGCAATGATTCACTTTTCAAGATTTATTTTATTGAGAACTCCATCCTGAGCATCTTCTATTTTAGAAAACTCCTGCTTTTATGTAGATAGATAAATATTTATTGGGTTGGCTTTACAGATCTACTGTGAACACCCATCATCTCTAGAAGAGGATTAGAGTACCTTGTCCAGCCCTGCCCTCTTAATAAGACTTATTAGTCTTTACAGTGGCCTCTTCACGGAACTTTGAGCAACAGGTTTCTCCTCTATCAATAGTAGATAGCGCGTCCTTGCAAGGCCTTCATATTGGCATAGGACATGAAATGCGGTTTACTCCTCTTTTTGGCCGTATCGACAGATGTCTTCATCTGCCAAGCTCAGCTGACTTAAGTGTTTTCTGAATATGGAGGGTAGAGGTAAGGAGAACTGTCTCCGTGTATTGAATGTGTCCGTCAAAATGTGGTAAATAAGGGTGGCGCTACGATCGTAGTAGGGTAAATTTTAAAAAAAGCGCCATAATTTCTTAGAGTAGGATAGATAAATAAACAAGGAAAGACACATTTCCGCTTTATTATGACACCATTTTTAAAATAATCATAAGATACATAAGAGAATCATAAAGTATAAAACGAATTTAAAATACACTAAACTGAATTCGCTGACCACGTTTTTTTATAGCACTTATATAATTTGTGACTTATATTACGAAATCATACGACATTTCAATCAATTTGTCAAAAACTGCTACATTCATTCTGTACCCTACATCTACTTTAGCGCCATTGTAGTGGCAAGTTTAAGAAGTGTTATGTTCCTCTAAAAAGTGGACACATTTTTAATCATTTCCCATTTAAGATCGTTCTCCTTACCTCTACCCTCCATATTTCTGAACCGAAAATGTCCTGTCAAGAAACTGACAATCAATCTGACATCGTTTCGACTTTGTGATTACAGCTCTGCAGTAAATTTCACCGAGTGTCCTTGTATGAAGACTTTGGCTTGTTCCTTGCCCGGTTATTTTTCCCACCACTCCTTGGCTTTTTCTAGCCTCCATTTCTCAATGGATGCCTGTTTTGTACGTGTCAATCTTTGGGATATTAGCTCCCGCTCGGGCCAATTCATCATCCTTCTCATTGCTCCGAAAACTTGGGGGTCCTGGTACTCCATGCCAGTGTCAGAGAATTCCGACTTGCGGCATGTGTTAGGGCCCTAACAGAGTCCCACACCAGCAGTGAGCTTATATGTGCCGAAATTATCGCCTTTAGAGCCGCTTGTCTTTAAAGCTGCTTGTCTGTCCAAGTATATGACTACGGTTTCACCAGTTACTTTTTGACTTATGATCTCCGTTGCTTAGTGTTGTATGGCCATTACTTCGGCCTGAAACACTGTAGCGTACGCACCAAGACTTAATTGGACTTGTATCCTGTGCCTTCTACTTGCATGCAGCTCTTTTGAGCAAACTGCCTTCATACGGACTCTCGCAAAACCTTTTCAGATGGATATCCAACTTTCTCTCCAACAGGCACATCCAAGTTGCTGTGTATGAACATTCTTCCAACCTCTACAAGATCAACGGTGGAGTTCCCCAAGGATCGGCTCTAGCTCCTTCTCTATTCTTATTACACATTAATGATCTACTAGAAGCCACTAATAACCCGATACATGGTTTTGCAGATGATATCAACCTACACTGTAGCAAAGCGCACAACCGTCCCATACCTCTAGATATTCTGGAAGAGGACAGAAGATCCACAACGGCCTCTCTCAATCAAGATTTGAGAATTGTGGGGAAGAAAGAATCTTGATAATTTCAACGCTTCCAAGGCAAAGACATGTTGCCTATCCAACAAGAGGCAAACATGCGACTCATCCATTACAATCAACGATCAGACACTGGTAGCGGGCGACTCCATTACGCTGGTTGGTATAACGATCTCCCAGGACTAACTCTGGAACGAACATAGCAACTGCAGCAGAAAAGCAATTAGGCTTTCTGTTTAGAGCACGGAAATATGTTTCTCCATCCAACTTGGCTACTCTTTACAAAGCCCAAATACGGCCTGATCTTAAATACTGCTCGCATGTATGGGGTTCGGCGGCTCCGTCAAGGCTCGGAGTCCTTGATGCAATACAGAGAAGGGCAGTTCGACTAATAAACGACGCCAGTATCACCAAAAACCTAGCCCCATTATCCCACCGAAGAGCTGTGGCTGATCTTTCCTTGTTTTACCCATACATAAACGGATTTTGCTCAGAAGAACTCCGCTCTATAATGCCTCACTTGCCAGACCAGCCAGAGCAACGCGACGTGCCAACTCCAAGCACCCTTATACTGTTCAGTGTCCGACATCGAGAACGGATCGATTCGATCGTTCCTTCATCCCCAGGGTCTCCAGATTGTGGAACTCCTTACCTTCCCACGTCTTCCCAACTCGTCCTAACTTGCAGGCCTTTAAATCCCAAATTAATAAATTACCTCTTCTGCCCCAATAGATGTTCTTGGTACATTTATATTTAGGTCTATACCTACGAGGACATCCTTAATAAAAAAAATAAAAAATATACCCGACCCTGTGCCTTTCTCAGTATTTTAGCCTTCGGTATATCAGAGTGACTTCTTTAAATTGGGAAAGTTTTTTGCAAGTCTCTAGAAAAGGGTAAGACCGAAAATAAGGAGGAGAAGAAGGAGAAGCCAAAGCCTACAGCACAGGTAACTCCTAAGCAGAAAGGCCAACAGCCCAGCACCTCCAAAAAGCGGTCAAGGTCCGATAAAAGTACACCTCCCGAGGTACACCTCAAAAAGAGGAATATTGAGGGAAGGTCTTTTAAAGAGGCCTTGACAGCTGTAAGGGTAGCAGTTGTAGAAGCTGGATACCCAGAAAGAAAGCTAGATCCTACAAGGCTTAAGGTAGTAGAATCAGCAATTGAGAATGCACTGGAGGATATACCGGAAGACGGCCCTCAAGTAAGGCTAGACCAGTGCAAGATGAGGCCGGGTTTTCTGCTGGTCACATGTGCAGATGATGCGAGTGCACAATGGCTAAAGGATGTAGTTCCAAGTCTTAAACCCTGGGAAGGCGCAAGCCTCCAGGCCAAGGACGGGACAGACATCCCAAAGCCGTGTACATGCACCGTGCACATACCAGATAAGGATGGGGTAAGGCTCGATGCCGACCGCATCCTTAGAAGACTAAAGGTCGGCAACCACAAGCTGAACACCGGGCTGTGGACGGTCTTTGGAAAAAGTCCAACAGACAAGGGACAGGTATGGACGTTCTCCATGGATAAGCAGTCCGTGAAGGCGCTAAAAGCACAGGACATGCTCACCCACTTTGGGATAGGGAAAATTAAATTCCGTCTAAAGGGGGATGAGCGTCCTGTGACTCAGGGAAGCCCAGAGTCGGAGGCAGGCTTAACGGCCCACCACGACAATGAGCAGCCCGAAGATGGGAGGCCCACAGCCCCCTCCAGCAAAGATCGCGCCACAACTGTGGAAGCGATCGCTGGGGAGAGTAAGTGTCAACCTTCCATGGAAACGTAGGTTCAGTCAGGGTCCTGCAGGCAAATCTCCAACATGCAAAGGCTGCATCAGCCATAGTGTGTCGGAGATTTGAGAGAGAAGGCGTGGATGTAGCCCTCCTGCAGGAACCTTGGCTATATGGAGGCAGGGTCGCAGGCCTAAAACCGCACCAAGGTGAGTTAATATATGACACAAAGGCTACAAGGCCTCGTGCCTGTATACTGTTTACTAAGACAGTTGGATGTAAGCTAATTCCGGTGCTATGCACTGGGGATTTTGTTGCAGCCATACTGTCAATATCCACGGAAGAAGGCATCAGAAGGCTAATGGTCTGTTCAGCGTACTTCCCTGGAGAAGACAGGGTTTGCCCTCCAGGCCAGCTAATGGACATCATAAGCTACAGCCGGAGGGAAAACCTACCATTGATCGTGGGGGCCGACGCCAATGCTCATCACATAGCGTGGGGTAGCACGGACGTCAACCCTAGAGGTGAGTATCTATTACAATTTATACTTAGTAATAGCTTACAGATATTAAACAGAGGCAAAAAGCCAACGTTTGTAACAGTTTCGCGCAGGGAGGTCCTTGATATGACCCTCTGCACAAACAACATCTACGACAAGATTGAAAACTGGCATGTCTCGGACGAGCCGTCTGGGTCGGATCACAGGCATGTTAGGTTCAATATTGTTACCCCCAAAATTATTGAGACCACGTTCAGAAATCCACGGAGAACGAATTGGGAGGACTATGTAAATTCCCTCAATGAAAATCTCGAGGACAAAACGGTGTCAATAAGAGACGTGTCTGGTTTGGACCGGGAGGTGGACATGGTAAGCGAGGCTATTGTGTCGGCTTATCGTGAAAGCTGCCCGGAACAGACAAGAAAGTACACAAGAAACACTCCCTGGTGGAACGAACACCTACAGAAGCTTAGGGCTCAGGTGAGAAGGCTGTTTAATAAGGCCAAAACCGTTCATAACTGGGAAAAGTATCGACAAAAGTTAACGCTGTACAATAAAGAAATCCGAAAAGCTAAAAGAGACTCCTGGAGGAGGTTCTGCGAGGAAAGTGGAAGTCCTATATCTCCCTAAAGTGGGGAGGATGACGGACCAAACAACCAAGTCATACAGACCGATAAGTCTATCGTCATTCGTAGCAAAAACGCTGGAGAAACTGGTCAATAGATATATAAGGGACGAAATCTTAACGGTGAATCCATTAAGTGATCGTCAATATGCATACCAGCGGGGAAAATCCACAGACCTAGCGCTGGATGACCTAAACAGGCTAATATCAAAGTCAATTGAAGACAAAGAAGTAGCCCTAGCGGCGTTTATTGACATCGAAGGAGCCTTCAGTAATGTGGGACCTGAGTCAGTAACCGACGCACTTTCAAGGAGAGGAGTCCCCCCACTAATATGCCAATGGGTGTATATGCCAACCTAACGCATAGGATCGTAGTGTCCAAGTTAGGTGAGGCGTCCATTAAGGCAACAGTCGGAAGGGGCTGTCCGCAGGGAGGGGTACTGTCGCCTCTGCTGTGGTCAGCACTTGTGGATGACCTCCTTAAGAAACTCCTCAATGAAGGCCTTTACTGCCTAGGCTTCGCAGATGATATGGCTATAATCATTCAGGGGGAGTTTCTGGGCACAGTCTCAGAGCGGATGCAGTCCGCAATGAATATGGTGTACAAGTGGTGCAAGGATGAAGGCCTAACAGTCAATCCACAAAAAGCATCAATTGTCCCATTCACTAATAAAAGAGCGTTACAAGGCTTACAACCAATAACGCTCAATAACGTGCTGGTTCCAATGGCCACAGAGGCCAAATACCTAGGTGTGGTACTTGACCAGAGGCTATCATGGAAGCAACACATTTAAAAGGTCACACATAAAGCTACAATAGCCCTTGGTAGGTGTAGACAATTGTGTGGCAAGAACTGGGGATTGAACCCCAAAATGAACCTATGGTTGTATACACAAGTCATTAGACCAATGTTAACCTATGGTTCGGTGGTGTGGTGGAGCAGAACGCAGCAGTCCGGGGTGATCAGGCAACTGGAAAGCATTCAAAGGCAGGCATGTATGAATGTTACAGGTGCCATGGGAACCGCCCCAACGGACGCACTACAGGTTTTACTCAACCTACCACCATTGCACATTTACATTCAAGGCGAGGCTATGGCAACTGCTCACAGACTGCTACAAGGCCAGGCCCCCATTACCTTATTAAAAGGTAAAAAGCAAGCAGAGTTATACAATAGGGTTAAGGCAGATCAAATAATGAGTATGCCTCAGGACAGGATAGTCCCCAGGTATAACTTTGTTAGAAACTTTCGAGTAGAAATACTGGAAAGGGACTCATGGAACAATGGCCCCCCAATCCTAGGGGAGTCAATTTGGTATACCGATGGCTCAAAGACTGAGAAAGCACAGGGTCAGGTATATACAGTAGAGGACACAGGATAAAAATCCAACTAAGTCGTATGCCACAGTGTTTCAGGCTGAAGTAACGGCCATACAAAACTGTGCAACGGAGATCGTAAGTCAGGGTATAACGGGTAAAACCGTAGTCATATACTCGGCAAGCCAAGCAGCTCTAAAGGCGATAGTCTCAGCACAAATAAGCTCACAGCTGGTGTGGGACTGCGTTGGGGCCCTGACACATGCCGCTAGTCAAAATTCTCTGACACTGGCATGGATACCAGGACACTCAGGGTTTCGGGGCAATGAGAAGGCTGATGAATTGGCCCGTGCGGGAGCTAACACTCCAATGATTGGCCCGGAACCATTCGGCGGAGTTGCTAATTTATTCAGAAAGGCAGCCATTGAGAAATGGAGGCTAGAAAAGGCCCAGGAGTGGTGGGAAACATCACCGGGCAAGCGACAAGCCAAACTCTTCATAAGGGGATACTCGGCGAAGTTTACTGCAGAGCTGCTATCACAAAGGCGAAATGATGTCAGAATAATTGTCAGTCTCTTGACTGGACATTGTAGGCTCAGAAAACACATGAGTCAGCTAAACTTGGCAGATGAAGACATTTGTCGATACTGCCAAGAGGAAGAGGAAACTGCATTTCATGTCCTATGCCAATGTGAAGGCCTTGCAAGGACGCGGTATCTAGTACTGGGAGAGGAGAAACCGGCTGCTCCAAGTTATGCGGAGTGGCCACTGTCAAGGCTATTAAGTCTCATTAAGAGGGCAGAGCTGGACAAGGTGCTCTAATCCTATTCCACAGATAATGGGTGTTCACAATAGATCTGCAAAGGTCGCAGTGATATAGGCTAACAGCCAACCCCAAAAATATCTATCTATCCTGTCCTACTTCTATGTAACATCGACACATATTTGTAAATCCGAAAATTCCTTCGTTTGTTGTATCTTTGTGTAGATGTAATATACATCTAGAAACTTTCTTGTTTAAAAATGTGTTCCTTTATATTGTTTATACTCAGTTTACAAACTATATTAACAAAATTGTGTATATTTTGGGTCTGTTAATGTTTTTGTATGTCCACTAAAATCACCGTTCTGAACAGAAGGCCTCTATTATATTAATGGTCAAAGGTACGTTTATTATGTATAGTTTGTATAGCTGGTATTAGCTAACTTAAAAGAGTTCTGTACCTATTAGTCTAAGAGCTGGAGCCAAAATTTCGCCGTCATCCGTAATATGACATTTCTAGTGTAAATTTAACAGCTTATACATAACGTGCGATAAGAAGTAATCACTTCTGTCGGCACTCATCAAGTGTCACGCTTTTATCAACAACACGTGTTGTTACATAAAAGGACACTTTTATATCATGTAAAATCACTTCTATCAAAGTATTGATGGGTTAATAAAATCAGAATCGGTACTAAAAAAGTATCTTTTGTTGGAATCAGTAAAAAGACGGGTGAAATTATGAGCTTGCTGAAGTGCTTAGGCCAGATACCTTTGCGATTTTAACACATAGAGTCGTAAAACAAAACAGAAGTGATATTTCGGGAATAACTTACATACTTACAAGAAAGAAGTATAAAAACATTGAATCAATAAAAAAGTAAAATGTAATATTGGCATTATATAGTTTTTTTCATCTGTTTAATTTTTGATAATATTCCATATTCACGAATAGGTACAGTAAAAACAAATAAGAAGAATACTCCCAAACAAAATAAAAATTGAATAAAGGATAGTGCACATTTAACACCTATTCGATAAACATAGCAAGATTAAAGTTTGTTCTCATTCTTACCAACTAATGTAATGAAAAAACTGAATTATATTAAAGAAAAAGAAAAATTTTGAAACAAAGTAACAGTAACAGGCATATATGATATAATTACAGCAGTGGAAGAACAGTTTTCTATCATAATATAATACATTTCTCCGATTTTGGCCGATGACAGAAATCATACTCGAAATAAATTTAGAGATACATCTCTCTCAGATACAGGCAAGTTAGAAATTTAAATGGGGACGTATGTTTTTTAATACAGCACTTACGTAACTGCATCTTGTTTCACCGATAGATAAAAAGTATTCAATACGGAAGTCTTTACTTAATTCACATTCCTAGTAACCGTCATGTACGGCTCGTTGTTAAAGGGTTGAATTTAATAATTATTATGTCATATTTTTGTAGATGTCAAACCACACCTTCAGAAACTTACGACTTAATTTATAAAAAAATCTCTCCGCGCCATTGGTAACTTGGATGAAAGTTTAATCTTATTTCAGCGATTTCTAATATCAAATCGGCCAAAAACGATGAAATGGACTATATTTCTGATGATTGTGTTTGTAAATAACTAGATCATATATGAAACTTACAGACAAAAAATCTACTAAATAATATTAGATTTTTTGTTTAGGTAGGAGAAGATCGGATAGATAAATCCCTGCACAAAAAATGTTTATCTTTACAAAATTGGAACTGAAAGGGATATTCGATTAGACCTTTTTTTTCTTTTTAAATATGTTAGGAATGAGTACTTAAATACCTACAGATATTTAATAGTTTTATTTTTATAAAACTAGATTATATAAATATGAAAGTTCCAACACAGAGTGTGTAAAAAATAAATTTGCATATAAATCTCAATAATGTTAAATTGTAAATTTTATTCAGGTACATAAAATCAAGTATACTTTTATAATTGGTTATTGTCTATTTTATATACAGCTAATCAACTGTGCGTTTTTCTTTTCTCAATTTTTATTTCTTAGGATATTTAATAACTACCATGAAACTATAAATTTCATCTATTTCATTTGATCCTTAATTGCACTTTTTAATAACCTTTATCATTTAAATTGAATTGGGATGTATCCTCTTTTGTAATTAATTTCAAGTAGATATGTTCTTTTGTTATTAAACAATTAAAAATCAAATGCTCTAATGTTGTATTGTACCTAGCATTAATAAACTACCAGTTTTCTTAGACTATTTTTTTCAAACTTGTTAAGTTATTATATTACAGCAAATGTTTAAATTACTTTTTTTGTCTATTCTTTATCCTTCTATCCGTGGATATAAGTCTCTTCTAGTTCTTTCCATCTTCTCTGCCACCTGGGGCCTCCCGGTCTTACAATAATTAGAGATGTTCTAATACTATCGATACAATATTGGTATCGATATTTTTGTTTCGATTTTCGAAGTAAAACAGTATTCGTTCCTTTTCTTTTGATACTTTACTCATATCAGTCACTTTCGTTTCGATCCTCAGCACCGAAAAACGGTAAAAGGTAATTCGTTACAATCGTTGCCAGAGTCCAGAGAGTAATTGTCCTGTCCTTTTCTTGCTTTCGTCTCCTCGTTTCGTACTCTATTATTGAAAAAGAAGACAAAAAGTTGCAAGTGTTTAGTGTGTTTTAATATTTTATTTTCTAGTGTGGCACGGGCTAAATCCGCGCTAGGAATAATTGTTTTAAAAGTTAACATTAGTAACTAGTTACTGTAAGTATAGCATCATAATTCGGGTTAAACAGAAGCATTTGGAATCAAGAATAATTTGATTTTTTTATTGTTCATAGTCAATCACCATCTATTATCATATTCCGTTCTCAATTGTTGTCATTATATTATTATTTTAAATATACTATCGCTTACTTTCGTAAACAGCTGATTGTCGCTTTCTTCTTCTGACTGTGCATCTGTCTTATTGTTGTCTGCAGCCCGTTAGTTCATTACATGCGCATCCGACTTGTCAAAGGCCGGCTAGTTTTAGTTGTGAATAGCTGAGTTAGAGTCCTTTTTCCGGTGAGTGTCATTTCGTTGTTAAGAACCGACAAGCACGCCCATTTTGCTTTTGACCGTCGACCGAAGCCATTGTTAGAGTGTTACCAGAAGATTATTGTTAATTTAAATTACGATTTTAGGGTTCTTGGAACGGGCTTAATTTTTCTGGGTACGGGCCTAAGCTTTGGTAGGGGCCTAATTGTCGATTCAGGCCTGATTATATAGTATTGGCTGATTTCTTGTTACGGCCTAGATTATTTTGGGTTCAGGCCTGATTGTTGTGGAACACCTGAAGCCAAGGACTGGGGGAGATTAACTCCGGAAACGATCAGATAAGCTATAGGCCTTAAATATCATTACTTTAATTTTTATTTCTCTGATTGTAATATTGTATATTTTATTGCGGTGTTAATCATTTGTAAACTATTAGTTTAAGTAGAGCGTGTGATCACACAATAAGGGGTATTATTTCACTAGGTAACCATTGTTAAGGCGCTAGGGTTAGCAGAAGTATAAACCCATACCATTATTTTTTTATTTATTAAAGGAGGGTCTAGTTTGATATTTTTCGTTTTATTTAGCTCACTTTAACGTTATCCTACTTGCAGCTCAATTAATCTTGATTAAGTTTCTAAGATATTAAATTATCTCCAGTGAGATACGTCAATGCCTGGACCAACAGGGGTTTCCAATTTTAACCGTTTAAATCGGTGGCGCGACTCACATTTTTTTTTTTTTTTCTACCCTCTACGGCTGAGCTGCGCACTAATTTGCCAGTAGAGAAACCACTTACCGATCTCATCTGGAGTTGAACTTCTATTTGAAGAACTTGAATAATTTTTCAAAATTTATTGTTTTTTTTTATTCTTTTATTTCATTGAAAGTACGTGGCAAGTGCCAAGGATGCCAATGTCGTAGGATCAGTTTCGCATGCCGAAAATTTAGGAAGACATAAACATTTACCCTGCTTAACCCGTACGGTAACTTTAGTAGTGTAATATGTTATAGGAAATCCTAGTATTTCACCCTTAATTTCCAAAATCAGGGAAATTGTAAAATGGGAAAAAAGAGTGTTGTGGTTAGTAATACCATCCGAAAAACGCAGAGATGCAGGTTCAAGAGTCCAATTTTGGATGTCAAAATCCGATGGAATCCCTGTTTTTATATGGTAGACAGACTTTTGGAGTGTGCGATATGATTACACCTATTTTATTGAAAGATCCAAAAGCACCACAGTTTCTTAGTCTCCAAGAAATGGAAAGTGCAAGGTAGAGAATATATTACCAGAGAACTGTGCGATAAAGCAGCTCGTATCAATCAATCCTCAGCTGGAAGACAAAAGCACAGCAAAAAATGCTCAAATTGCAGAATGCAAAATTAGATTTGGTATAATCGAGCAATGCTTTTCCATTGAAATTGACACATTTCTAGATCCCTGTTTTAAAAACTTACATTTTAATGACGCAGCAGATTGTAGCAATGCAATATACCACTTATATAGAAAAATCATCGTAATAGAACGATCTTCATCAAATGATTCTGATGATAAAGAAAGAGCAGGTTATAATTTTTGGTAACCCACAAGTTCTTGGTTCATGGGTAATGAAAAAAGTGGCAAACAAAATGATGCGGTAAATTTATATTTAGCAAATCGTGTATTACCTTTAAGATCTGATCCAGTTCGTGAGTGGGAAACATGAAAAATATTATCCTATCCTTATACAATGAGACAAGAAAACATTTTTGTATTATGACCACGTCGGTTCCTGCTAAGAGATTATTCTCAAAAAAAGGCAGGAGCAACAATGGTTAAAGGTACAAATTGCCTTCTTGGAAAACGATTAGAAAAATTGCTCTAAAACATGGTTTATTCTAAATATCGTAGTAGTAGTATAATAAATTTCATCCTTCTCCATGATTTGAGTATAGATAGTAACAGAACTGTTAAAATTATTTACAATTCCGGTATTGATATTTTTGTTCCAATACCCTTCAGATACCGGTGTTAATACTTTGTTTCAATTCCCTTTCCATCAGTATCGATAAATCAGCAACATCCCTACTTACAATCTCGTCCTTCCACCTCATCAGCGGTCTGCTGCCTGTTTTCTTTGCCTTGACAGATGCTATTTTCTGATAACATTATTCTAGTGCTCGATTTGGAGACGTTCGTTGTGGCCGACCCATTTTCACTACAGTTTGGCATTCCGTTCTGTCGCATCTACTGCCATTGTTCTAATTGTTATACAATAATTGCGTTTTTTATGGATAAGCAATATACCTATAAAATTTGTTTTTGCATAACTTATTGTGTTTTCCTTATTTGGTCTAAGTTGACTTATGTTATGTGTAACCGTTTCTGTTCGTGCTCCATAAGTGGAGGAGTTAAATATTTTACTTTGTAAATGTAGTGTTTTGTTTTTCAGAACACACGGGGGTTTTTCTCCCTCCTCTCTCTATTTCAGCTGTTTTATTTTCTTTATACATTGTCTGTGTATTTACAAAATGTTTGTCATTATTTATTTTTGTGGTAATTTTTTGAGGAGTTTGTTAAGCATTAATTCTAGCTCCTCTCGTCCAAATGAGATCAGGAGTATATTACACATATTTGAGATGATTCAGATACTTTCCAATAATACATTTCCTTTGTGTTTCCAATTCTTTGACTTTAAATATTTTCAAGTATCAAAGTAACCAGTTTAGGTGAAATAATGTTACTTTTGTGAACTTTCCAATTATTTTTTATCTTATCTTAATATTAACTGTCATTAATTTGTCATCTATTTTACTTTCTGGTAAATATGATGTATTAACAACCTCTACCTTTTATCTATTATTATATTGACGATAGCTTCTTCAGCTATCCAGTGATCAATACTGTCGAGAGCTTTTTCGTAGTCCACGAACGTTCCCCTAAGAAGTGAGTTGTACATATTTATAAGTTTTTTTAGCACATGTAAGCGGTCGATTGTCCTATATCCTTTCCTGAATCCGTCCTATTTTACTGGTTGATGGTTATCAGGCTTATACACTAAGCAAAATGAATTAGGGATCAGCTAAAAATTTTACACATTTGGCTTAAAATTGAGATTGACAAATATCATAATCACCTTGTATAACAATATATGATTTGCTGGTAATAAACTGATTGTTTTTATGACAATATCAATATCAAATTTTAATAAAATATAGTTTAATGCCATTCTTAAAATTAATAATAAAATACGTTAAAGATTTTAATTTTCAAGTTATTTAGTATTAGTAATTGCTGCAAAATTATACGTAGAAGATATTTGAATGCATTTCAAGCATTCATTGTTATCCATCGTATCAGAAATGGGGCGACAGAATAAACAGACCGATTTCAATCCAAACAATAAGAAATGTCTTAAGAAGAATAGGATTAAGTTTTAAACGTTCAGGAAGAGTAACAGAATAAACAAGACGACATCGTAGACTTCGACTAGCATTTTGCCATGAGCATGTAGGTAAACTGGGCTGAACAGGAATGGCAAATAGTTTTATTCGCAGACGAGTCTCGTTCTTGATTTTGTGGACCTGATGGACCTATTCGAGTTTGCAATAAATAAATAAATGTTTCCAAATTTACTATTTTTCTACATAATATCCAATCGATGACCTTTTGCATCCGGAAGACGAGCTTTTGCACATTGGTGTCGTACCACTCCGCCGCCACTTCGCACAGTTAGTCAGTGACCGCTTCTTCCTCTTCGTCATGCCTTCAAGGTGTTTCTTGAGCCCAGGCAACATATCGTAGTCACAGGGGACAGGGTTGGGTCTATAGGGTGATGTTAGAGAATGTTCCAACCGAATTGAGTGAGCAAATCGGTGGTCTAACTCTCTTAGTAAGTATACCGCGTCTCTTATTCTGTATGGCCCAACTAAGCTTTCTCCGAGTTTTGCAGTAACTGTCAGTTTTTGTTTGTCCCCTTTACCATATATTCGATGAGCAACGGTCTCTTGCGATCCCAGAAGACAGTCGCCATGACCTTACCGGCAGACTTGCACGTCTTGAATTTTTTGGGATTAGGCGATGATGGGTGTCACCACTGTTTTGATTCCTGCTTCTGTTCAGGAGTGAAATGATGTGCCCACGTCTTATCTCCGGTGACAATCGAGTCCAAGAATGCTTTAGCCTCTTCTTTGAAACGCTGGAGAAATTTACGGTTACATACAACGAGCTGCAATTTGTGTTTTGTTGTGAGTTGTTTTGGCACCCATCTCGCTACACTTTGAGATAGCCCAAGGTATCTGTCAATACTGACTGTCTGCTGACCTCTTCACCAAGGTGGTCGGTGATCTCGTCGAGGGTTGCTTTTGATCATCGAGCACAATCTCTTGAATTTTTGCCACTGTTAGGTCAGTCAAGCTGGGTCGGCCAGACAACGCTTAGTCGTGGACGTTCGTTCGCCCGGAAGAGAACGGGCTACACCACTTGCGCAAGTTCTTGATGTCCATGCAATTGATGCCGTACATTTGCACTATCTCACGATAAATGTAGAAAGGAAAAATTTGTTTGCATTCAAAAAAAATATGACTGAACAGATTTTGCACTTGGTGGGCGACAACAAAACAGGCTTCATCGCGGATGGTTGCCACGCAGCGACTGACCGTCGGATTCAGCTGTCAAACGATGGACAAGGAACCAGGCTACACTGTGCTGTTGCCAGATTTGGCACAGCAATGTTCGTTCGATGAATATAGGTTAATTAATGAATTTGTGAGAAGCAGATAAAGCCTAAAAAAGTCGAGATTAGGATAGAATGCAAATGATTATTATGTTAGTTTATAGTTTTCTCTTTTGTGTTCTATTTATTTTATTTCAGTGAAATTTTCATTTTATTAGTTAGCACTATAATGTATTATCCCGCCGCCAATGCCATATTGGTAAGTTACATATCCATTGCTATTAAGTACCTATTCATGAACTCCGATAGGTGTTTAAAAAAATCAATATTTTATGAATTAGTTAAATTGAAAAACGTTCAGTTATTATTTGTATATAGGTACCAAAAATATAATAAAATACAATTAAATATAAATTTCGTTACTATTATTTACAAAACAAAAATATAGATTTAGTCGATCTAAAAGCTAAAGCAATATATATTTGAAATTTTTTTGTTCCAAAAGGAACATTTTTTAAATATGCATAAAGAGAAACAAAGAAGTACCTGTCAGTAGAAATCAGTTACAATAGATAAATAAAAAAGGATCGCAGTTGCATAAAAATATTCAATAAAATTTGATCCTTTTGTGTTTTTTTACAACTTCCTTTCTTATTTTTTCTTGTCTTACTTCCTTCGTTTTCGCCCTTTTACGTATATTCCTATCTTCTTTTTGGCTTTTTCCCTTCTTTCTTTTATCTTTTCTTCCATTCTTTCTTCTTTTTTTTCTTTCTTTCTTCCTTTCTTTCTTTTTCCTTTCTTTCTTACACTAATTAAAATGTTTGAGTTTTTAAAGGATTGTTTTTGCATAAAAAATTCAATATAATTTAATTGTTTTGTGTTTTTTTACAACTTCCTTTTTTCTTTTCTTAATTTCTTCCTTCCCCTTTTTTTACGTCTATTCTTTTTTTCCATTTAGCTTTTTCCCTTCTTTTCTTTTTGTGCTTTCTTCCTTACGTCTGTTTCTTTCTTCCTTACGTCTGTTCCTTTCTTCCTTACTTTAATTTCTTTTTCTTTACGTTTGTCCCTTTCTTACATGCTCTGTTCCTTTCTGCTTTAGATCTGGTTCTAACGTCTACTGTTCATTCCTCTTTTATTTCTTTTTTTAATTTTGCTTTCTTCCTTTTATTCTTCTTTTTCCTTTTGTCCCCATTTTTCCTTCCTTTCTTATTTTTTTCCTTCTTACTTCCTTCTGTCTTCCCTTTATTACTTCCTTACTTTTTTTCATCCTTTCTTTTATTTTTCAATTGTTTATTGGTTCTTTCTTTTTTCCTTTCTTTCTTTCTACCTTCCTTGTTCCTTTTGATCAACTTTCCGAACTTGCATTAAAATGTTTAAAATTTTTAACAAATAACCTACCAGTGTGTTTTAAAGTAGAATTTAAATGTGAACAATTAACCAAAAAAAATTTCCGTATGATTTTTTCAACTTGGCAATAAAGTACGAAATGTTGGCTCTTTTCCTTTTAAGAAAAATCGGGGAGTTCAGACAAATAAATTTGCTTTGAGTTACATTATAAATTTTTAATACAACTACGGGCCTTTGAATAATATTAACACTAAATATTTACAAAATTATTGCTTAAGAATATCGACTTTGTTGGATGTTCCAAACAATGAACTGGTTCTACAGTATCAATAGGTACTCTTAATACTAAAAAAATATGTGAAAGGAAAAACAATGTTTTTATAGTCTTTGTCATTTCCTTCATTAACTTTTGCTAAGAAATTAATACTTGAACTCTTTATTGACACATAAAATGTTCCTTCAGACAAAGAAATTAAAAATACTGGTTTAATACTAATGCAATATTATTATTTCTCTTTACAAAAATATTCGATAGGTAACAATTTAAGGTATCTAATTTTGGCACAGTTTGCTTAATATATCTACTTAAACCGTTGAGGGAGACATGTCTACAAAAACCTAATGAAATAATTTTTTTGTTTTTATATTTTTCGTATTTTAGTTTTTTGTGTTTTACGTATATCGGATCCTCAACGGACTTAATACTTACTTATAAACTTCAAAAGTTACTGTACATGAAAGTCCATTGGTAGTTAAAAATTTAACAGTACTTGATACAGTATAATTTTTATTGATAATAATTTTTTTTACATGTAGGTATGTATTATAAAATATTCTTTATATTAATTGGAGAGATAAGGGTAGAAGGTGGTAAGTGTCATTTTTGATATAAAAACTTATTTGACTGCTCAATACAATACAAGTGATGAAAATCGATCAACCTTTCTAGAGGATGAACTGCCATTCGAAAAGAAGAGGAGCAATCCGCTAGAGGGATGATAGTCTTTTATCCCGAATCATCCTTTCCAGCGGATGAACTGCCCTTCGAAACGAAGAGGAGCAACCCGCTAGAGGGATGATAGTCTTTTATCCCGAATCCTGCATAATATTTTTCTTCCTAAGCGGTCGGTAGAAAAAGCAACAAAAAAGACTAACACCGACATTTACTGTGTCTTTGCATACGAGTGTAGTGCAAAAACTGCCTCTCGAAAGTGTGTAAAGGTAGAAAGAAAATATTTTTTTAATAAAACCCTATTCACCTATCTATCAGATGATAAAAAAATGGAAAATCATATCTTATTTAATAAAAGAACATCTTTAAAAAAATCTTTTAACTATTTATGTAAATAAATCACTAAATTTCGTTAGAGTTTGTTTTAAAATACTGATTAGATACAGTTATTCCTTTACTTTGTTACTTTAAAAAGAACCATGAGGATCAAGCAAATATCAGAGAGTTAACTGTCACCTCAGGTTTTTTGTTGTTTTACCATCATGTTATAAAACCAGCTCTTTTACTGAATTCATTGGTCTCGCTCCCATACAACTCTCTTATTATAGACAGATCCATAAAGATCAGTACAAACAGATATTAGAAAAGTAACTTTAAACTTGGGTTATATGATATTTATCCACGATTTAGCACCATATTACGAAATCAGATGTCTTACTGAATTGCTTGTCTTGTTTACATACAACACTACCATTGTAGAAAAAATTATCAGTACAAGAGCATATCATAAAGTTAACTGCTGCTCCAGGTTCTTGTATGTTTATTTCACGATTAAGCACCATGTTTAAAAGGCAGATGTATTACTGGTCTCATTTCCATACAACACTTTTAAAGTAGGCAGATCCACTAAGAGCAATAATAGCAATTTTTAAAAACTTATCTGTTAAACTAGGTTATTTACTGTTTATCTATGAATTAGAACCATAATACAAGAGTAAATGTATTACTGAGTTTCTTGATCTCGTTTCCAAACAACACTTCTTTTGTAGACGGAATCTTAAGGACCAATACAAGAAAATATCAGATTGTTCTTGTATGTTTATTCACGATTAGGCACCATGTTAAAAAAAAACAGGTGTATTACTGGGTTCCTTGGTGTCTCACTCCCATACAGAACTACTAAAGTAGGAAGAACCATGAAGACCAATAAAAGCGAATTTTAAAAAGTTAACTGTTGTCCTAGGTTCTTTGCTTTTTATCCATGAATTAGAACCAGAATACTGAATATTACTAAGTTTCTTGGTCTCGTTTCTAAACAACCTTACTTTTGTAGACGGAATCATTAGGAAAAATACAAGCGGATATCAGAAAGTTAACTGCTGGTCCGGGTTCTTGTATGTTTATTTACGATTAGGCACCATGTTAAAAAAGCAGATGTATTACTGGGTTCCTTGGTTCCTCACTCCCATACAGTACTACTAAAGTAGGAAGAACCATGAAGACCAATAAAAGCGAATATCAAAAAGTAAACTGTTGTCCTAGGTTCTTGGCTGTTTATTCATGAATTAGAACCATAATACAAAAGCAGAATATTACTGAATTTCTTGGTCGCGTTTCCCAACAACACTTCTTTTGTAGACGGAATGGTAAGGACCAATACAAGAGAATATCAGAAAGTTAACTGCTAATTCAGGTTCTTGTAGGTTTATTCACAATTAAGCACCTTGTTCAAAAGGCTGAATCCTTGTTCTCGCTTCCATACAGTACTACTAAAGTAGGAAGAACCTTCAAGACCAATAAAAGCGAATAACAAACAGTTAACTGTTTTCCTAAGTTCTTGGCTGTTTATCCATGAATTAGAACCATAATACAAGAATGGATTTATTACTTAATTTTTTAGTCTTGTTTCCAGAAAACACTACTTTTGTAGAAGGAATCATAAGGACTAATACAAGAGAATATCAGAAAATTAACAGTTGCCCTAGCTTTATTAATGTTCATCCATGATTAAACACAATGTCAGAAAAACAATTTTTTTAAATTATTAAAACTCCTACAACATTACATTTATAGAAAGAAATATGGGGATCAACAGAAGCAAAAATTAAAACATTAACTGCTCCTTCAGTTGATTTCTTTACCAATACAAGAGAATGTTAAAAATTTACAAGCTATCATAGTGTCATTCATCCACGATTAAGTACAATGTGACAAAAACAAAAGTAACACTAAATTTCTTGTTCTGCAAGGACACTTAGGTTAAAAGAATTATGAACTATCATAACCAATCCAAGCGAATATCAGAAAGTCAATTGCTGCCCTAGGTTCTTTAATGTTCACCCATAATTTAGCATCATGTTACAAAAACATCTTTATAAAGAAATCACCACTATGAGCCAACTGAGAGACTGAGAGTGTGGCCCCAATCTCCAGAAACAAAACAAATAGTTCCAATTTTGTGCCCTTAACACCTTCCTCTACACACCTCTGCAATTATCTCTTCTTTAAGCGTTGCTTCGAATTCTATAAAACAATTTAAGCATATTTAACCTTGCTTGAAATAAGAGTATTGATCTTATTAAAATATATATTTTTTAATTTACGACTGCCATTTCTCTACTTCGTAAATGCAATTTGTATTTTTATCACTGTACAAAAGTAATTCGTTTCTATATTTTATTTCTTTTCCAATTACTTGGAAGATTAATCCATAATAATTCCAAACAGAATTTTTCAAATAATTGAATTGAAATTGAATAGCTTTGGTTTCAATATACTTAATTGTTTTAGATAATCGAAAAACAATGAAACGTTTTTATAACAACTTATTTTTATAGTTTTTTTTTCAGCACAATTTACATCGAACAATATTTACAAAGTTAAGGCATATATCCTTATGTACATTTATTAATAGATATGAATCTTAATTATGCTTCAAAAACATATACAAAATTTGTTTAAACTTAATATCACGTTTTAAAATATTAAATTGAAAGAGTATTTCTGATACTTGGTATTAGAAATATGTAAAAAAAATTGTGTTGATTACTCTACGCTTTATATATGTTTTTGAATAATTTGTTAAATTAAATTTACCCTTTCGAAGACCTCATATGTCACACAAAGTCCGAGTTACTGCTGAAACCTGAACCTGAAGATGAAACTCTAACTAAAAGCGAACAATCGCTATCTGAGTCGAAATAGTCCTCGTCATCATCTTCATCTCTATCTAAACAATTTCTTGATCATAGCTCGATAACTTCTGGACCTTTCCACGAAATTCCTACACGCAGAAGATTGCAGAATCTCATTACTGCGCTTAAAGCAAGGACCTGAAACAAAATGGAATAGGATATAGTATTAATTTTCCAATTTAGATATTTCTCAACAAGAATATTTAAAAACCTGTTTGCGTTGGGTTAACAATGGCTCTGAGAAGTGCTCCAACGATAGCAATAAAAGTTCTGTTAGACCTTTCTTTTCTGCACATTATTGTGAACAGGGAGGCTAGGATGGCTTCTTACAGCCACCAAAAAATTAAGCAACATTTTAGTTAGATCAGAACCAAGAAATTAAGCAACATTTTAGTTAGATCAGAACACAAAAAAAATAAAGCAGAAAATTAGAGAAGATATTTGTGTCATAAAATCAGACCACATCAACGTATGGAATAGCATAATGCGCGAACTCAACTCTACCTTCTGGGTTAGATACACTTGATTCACAGGTAGGTCTAAGACTTCAAGAGTTCAAGAATGGTATCTACAGCGGTGATGAAAATGTAAGAATTTATATCCCACTGAGAAAACACACTTCTATGTTTAAGTCAATGTAATACACCAGAAAAAATAAGTGTAGAGCCTACGAATCTATGCGGATTAATGCATGCACAGATAGTCAGGTGGTTATGGGGGCCTAAAGAACCATAGAGTGATCTTTAGACTAGTATACGACTTTAGAAGAGAATTTATCGTTCTAGTGGATCATAGTAGTGTTAACTTAGTTTGGATTTCAGAACGTAGAGGAATACAAGTTTACAAACAGTATTATGAAAAAAATCACCAAAAAGTCCAGAGCCAGTTCACAGTACCAAAAAATAACGTTTGGAGCTAGATGATCCGTAGACAACACATCTACACGGCAATCATAACACCTATGCTAATACACGGTGCTGTCGTGTGGTGGCTCAAAGTGAAACAAATGACAGCTATCGAAAAATTAAACCAAATCCAAAGAGCAACATGCCTTCTCGTAACAGGAGCCATGCGAAACACACCGACCAGGGCAATGGAAGTAATACATGGACTCACCCCCCTTGATATATTTGTTAAGGATATAGCATTGATGACCATGGTACGCTTTCGCACGGTTGGTATCGAACCCACTGTAGGGACCGGCACCCATAGGGACAGCCTGTTAAGTTCAGTCAGAACTCACAGGCATAACCATAGCTGCAAAAGAATTAATCAATAGGAACATCACAGGCAGGAATGTAAATATTTGCATGGACTGCCGACAAGCACTACTGACCTTGAATAGACCACGTATCACTTCAAGTTTAGTACTAGAATGTCACCAAACTCTACCTGAGGCCAGCCAGAATAACGTGGTCACTCTGAGCTAAATCAAAGGACATGGAAACTCTAAAGGTAACCGCATTGCGCACAAGGAGGGCTGCGAGCTATAAATCTGATAGCCCTCGCCCATCTACCAAGCTAACAATGTCCGCTGTTATAAACCTTACCAAACAACACTCTTACCAAAACTTTATACAGTGATGGAATGACACAACATACTCTAGTCTGGCCAGAGAGTAACTACCTTATACTGGCGTGGAAACAGCAAGAAAATTTAAGGCATTGACTAGACAAAATCTCCGAACAGCTGTGGGAATCTTAACAGGTCACTGCCAATTGCGACAACATCTCTTTAGGATGACATTAGCAGATTCGCCTTTATGCATAAGTTGCGAACAAGAAGAGGAAACAGTAGAGCATATAATGTATGACTGCTCTGCTTTTTCTGGAATCAGATCCGTGTTGGGCGAGAACTGGCCTACACCAGCCAATGTCACGGAGATCCCCCTCGGGAGCCTCATCACCTATTTTAAATCTCTAGGCCAGATCACAGCCTGAGGTGTGAATATCGCTACAGGATGCACAATGGGCCATATATGGCATCAGTGCCGGCAGAGCACAAGATCGCCTCTCCCCAAATTTCTAGATCCAAAAATACATGAACAGATAGATAGGTGGTTATGGGGGTCTAAAGAACCATAGGGTGATCTCCAGACCAGTATACGAGTTCCGAGAAGAATTTGTCGTTCTGGTGGATGATAGTAGTGTCAACCTAAGTTAGGATGTCAGAACGTAGAGGAATACAAGGTTACGAGCAGGATGATGAACTTGCAAGAAAAGAATCACCAACAATATTCTACGCTCTCGAGCCAGTTTTATGGTACCAAAAAATAATGTTCAGAGCCAGATAATAGCTTTGATTCGTAGGCAAAACATGCATCACACACAGGCATATTGAACAGATGTGTAATACAAGAGCTAAAGCACTGCATAAAACAATTGAAATCAGCTAAAAGTCATTATTGACATTTGCACATGATGATGATGACTATGTTAATTATATTGTAGTATTTGACTTATTTTTGTTAATTACTACTTAACTAATTACACAATAATACTAAAGTAAACTTATGTAACTTAATGGAACTAAAAACGGAGACACATTTTGCTTGTTAGTGGAATTTTAATGATCCTTTTAAACTTTAAACTTAGTTTGCTCTGAAGATAGCCTTTAGCTGAAACTAGTCAGTTAATTGTATTTCAAGCAGTTTATTACAATTTCCTATATAGAAATAAATAATTCCCAATGGTCTTTCAAAATTGTCTGTTTTTACTTTAGAGTTTCCCTTATTTATGGGGATAACAGAATATTGCTAATAGCCAAGTTTTATTTTTGTGCCTTTAAAGTTAGATAATATTTTTTAATTATTTTTCTGAGCAGATGTGGTGATAAAATTTTAATTCTCTATCGTTTTAGTTGTTTTTAAAGGTTTTAAGACAATAGATACTACTAAGAAAATATAGTAAAAGAGAAAAGTAACTTTTAAAACAGTTGAGTTTATTCAATAATTCCTTTAAAGTGTATATTACGAGAATTAAAACGCGACTTGGTGCTTTATTACTTGTTGCTATATAAACTACAGGAAGTCCTGGATTTCAGTCATTGTAAAAAAGGTTTTTTCTTCTTATAAATCAAGTAAGTAAACTTTTCCTTAACTACAAGAAAATTGTGCTAATGTCATCAAATTTGTTAACCAATCATCAGACCGTCTTTTTTTGGATAGTGTACCGAAACAATTAAAATCAATTCAAGTGCATCATACGCAGGTTACTACTTAAGGCGGTTGGCCATGAGGAAAACCGATCCCTACTAATTGGAAGTTTTGACCTTGAGACTTATTATTAGTAAAAGCGAAAGATGTTTTGATAGGAAATTGAAGCGGTTTAAATGGATTTGGTAGATCAGTTGGGATCATCGTTATCCTCAGTGTATGAGCTAGTTGACCAGCTGGTGGTTCAGTTATAATGGTTGCTTCAACTTAATTGTCCTTTAATTCCTTTATAAGTAGCATTGTCCCATTGCACATGCTAAATTTGTGATATTTGTCGTGATTATGAAATAAGTTATTTTGATAAGGATTAATACCAAGATAAAAACTTTTAAAAAATTAAAAAATAGTTATTGTGACGTAACTATAACAGTTAGACATATGCTGTTGCAGCATTTTTTGTAGATATTTATATATTCTCCAAAATTGTAGTACATTATTTTATTCTATAATCAATAGTATTCTCAGCGCACGCGATGTAAGGATTTTAAGGTCATTTTTGGTTACATTAATGGCATTTTAGTAAGGATCCCTACTTTTTTTTTAAATTAAACATAGCCTATGTCACTCAGGAATAGTGTAGCTTGCCAACGGTGAAAGAATTTTTGAAATCGGTCCAGTAGTTTCGGAGCCTATTCATTTCAAACAAACAAACAAACAAAAAATCAAACCTTTCCTCTTTATAATATTAGTATAGAATCATCAAACATATCTAGTTCTAAGTGATAAGTATTTAAATGGTTGGTAGTTCCCTGTATGACAAAATATATTAAAAGATGCAATACCCAGAAGTTCAAAGAAATAAACAAGACGATTCAAAAGATTATACAAGAAACATACATCAAAATACTCACGATGATCATAAAGTCTCAACATATGGAGTCAATAGACAACATTCCATTTATTGCGGAAATAGACACAACGAGCAAACCTCTTCTGTACACTTTCCAGAGACTTAGTATAACATTCATACAGAGGTATATAGTACTCTAGGCCCGAACGAACAACTGAACAGTACAAAAAAGGCAAAATTTTGGAGATTAATCTTTACCGTTACGAATAATAAAACCCAAAATCTTTATTTCCTTATGGAGCAGTAGCTTGGGACACGAAAGTTAATCTGACCGCGAGGACAAACCTCTCGAAGATGCAGAGACTAGCCTGTGCATGCATCACTGAAGCAATGTGAACATGCCCCATTGCTGCAATGGAAGTAATCCTAAATTTCTGGCCACTACACATTTATGTAGAAAGTGTAAGGAAGAAAACAATGTATAGAATGGTCAAAGAAGGAATAATCAAGGTAAGACCTCGATCACTAAAATTTGATTAAACTTAAGAAATGCCCCAAGATGACATGCCTTTGTGAGAAAATTCACCACAAAACTATATAAGAAAATTTGAATGGGAAAAAGACAACCCTATTGGGGCTAAGCCAACATGCTTTATAATGGTATACGGATGGCTCCAAGTCTGATAAAGAACAGAATCAGGGGTTTTTGGACCTAGAGCCAAATACTCAGAAAGCGTGGGTGTTTACCCAAGCATCTTTCAAGCGGAAATCCCTGTCATTGAAAGATTTATAGAATTTAATATTAAAAGAAACTATCGTAGACAAAAGATTGTAATCATGTCAGTAAGTCAAGCAGCCATCAAAGCTCTGAACTCGTAGGTACATAATCAGTTTAAAGATGGTTTGGAAATGCCTAGGCAAACTAAAGGAGCTAGGACAAAATAACAGTGTTACCTTCATATGGGTTACAGGACACATAGAAATAGGAGAAAACAAAACAGAAGATAAGCTGGCAAAAGAAGGAGCTGAAACCGCATATTTGGAACCAGAACCATCTTGTGAAATCAGCACTAGTACAATCTTAGATAGACTAAGGAAAGAAATGGATAGCGAAAAATCCAAGTACTGGTACGATCTAGCTAGAAGGACTAAGATAATCGAATACGCTCCTGCGAACCTATAACCCGAAGAGATCTTTCAGCTGTCTTAACCTTAGTAAGAAGAACCTCCGTATTATAACAGAAATATTAACCAGGTACTGCCAATTAAGAGGACACATGAAAAAACTACAATTGTTAGATGAAGCAAAGTGCAGATTCTGTGAGGTAAAGGATAAACTCTTAATACACATATCCTCAAATTGCATAACATTACGTAATCAAATACCAAGGGTCATACGAAATAGAAGAGATAGATTTCCTGAACTTTCTAAGAAAGATAGGACTAGAGGAGCTAAGGAAAACATGAGAAGTATAGATAGGTCGCAGGTGTATCTGTTACTTCTAATTTGCTCATATATACATACCTACATACATACAACAGAAGTTACATGTTCACGAAAATCAAGCTTGGAATCCAATACAACTCTTATATGTTTAACAGTCATACCTTGTCAGAACATAGCCACTAACAGAATAATAAAAGAAATACAGCAATTATTCTTGCATAAAAAACACACGAGCATTTACCTACTCACGTTCAAACTGGTCAGTTGACATCTGACCAATACTACAATCTATTCAGATTCCTCTGCAGTAAGCTTGTATTACCAACACAAGACACTGTATAATAGAGCTTTAAGTCATCAGCATAAATAAAAAATCTCAATGTATTTGCCAAGGTCGTTTACAAAAAATACAAATAAAATAGGACCTAGATAAAATTCCTGCAGAACCCCTGAAAGGACATGTTTCTGATGTAATAAAAAACCATTAACCCTTACACACTGGCACCTACTACTCAAAAAAAAGTCTTACTGCACGAAGCTTGTCAATAAGTAACCTATGATTGTCCCTTTGAGAAATCCGTATATGTACTGTCGATCTGAAAACGAATTTCAAAGGTTTAATTTTCATGAAAAAATATTTTGAAAAACAAAAAAGGTATTTTTGATTCTATTATTAATTTTAATTTTTTATCTTCAGACTTAAGAAGTAGCTCCCACACCATATTAAAAATAATAAGCTTCACTTTGTAACCTTAAAATTTCCCTAGGCTAGCTCCTGAGGGTCGTGGCTTCCTTCTGAGTTTTATTTAATTTCCTTCAAACATTAATTAAAGGGCGCAAAGTACAGACACACAAATAAAATTCGAAAAATCAGTTTTAAAATGGTTTATTATTTTAATTATGATTAGTAAAAAAATTAATAAAATAATTTAATTAATTCTCTTATCTTTGGGGATTTTCGATGTCTTCTGACGGAGTTTCGATAACTTGTGGAACGGAACTTTATGATGGATGTAGTTCCTGCCAGGGAATTTCCTGTCAGATTTTCTTTTGGTGTGGAATGAATCTGCAATTGGATTGTACTTTCCCTTCAAGGGACTTCTTGTCGAATTTTCGTTAATGGCGTCCGCTTCAACTGATTGTCGACTGACTGCGTAATTTCTGACATGTTTTTAGCTGGTCCTTAATAGGGCCCTTCTTAAAGTTGGCAATAACCCAGACAGAAGGGCGAAGGTAGTCGGAAATAACTCTAAATTTAATGAGATTCACCGATAAAATGAACAAAATTAAATCCAAAACTCTCGAAGAAACAAATTCTCTCCTACCAAACTGGCAATCACCTCTCGTATCGGCGCGATAACAATAGATAATATAAAAATATATATAGTCCGGATGGTATGCTCGAAAACGAACGTTACAAACGTTACAACTTTTAAATATTGAATATTCTTAGTAAAAAAGTCTTTATCATTTTCTGTAGTGGTGTATACGGCATGTCAACTAAGTATATATAATATGACATATCTAATTAATTATGCGAATAATTAACGATAACGTGTTTGCCAAAAAGAAAATAAATTTAACCTTGTAAAAGTTTACTTTTTAAAGAGTGTTTCATATCAACCGGTGCAAAGGATTCCATTTTATGAAGTAAAAAGTAATAATTTTAAAAGCTCATTAAGCTTTTACATCTCTTTATAAGCATATTTTTGGTTGATCTCTAAATGTATGTTCTAGTTTTTTTTTACTTTTACCACTAACTACTACCTTTTTATAAATGTATACTCTATTTTTCTTTCTAGTCTTCCCTGTTTGTCATAATTATCTGACTAACTAAGCAGAGCTTAACACTACATGATAACTGGAGCAATATAACAAATGTTTAATACTGTAACTATTACAGTCGAGTATAATTTTCAACTTCCCTGAATAAGATCACGTTAAGATTATAATTAAATTAGAAATTAAGTATGCATAGTGTATATTACACTAATCTTTATGGAGATCTACATTAAGTAAAATTTAGTGAAATCAGATGCCTAGTTGCTTACAATTTTTTTAAGAAATAAAGATTTTTTTTGCTTTTTAGTTCATTTTTATTTTATCCTTTTTAGTTGCTACTTGGATTTGTCAGAAGTGGGCGCAAATTCAAAACATTCCGAATACTACTTTAAATCAAATTAAAATGTTTAATAGATTTATATATTATAAACTAAGATTATGAGCAACTCCTATGAGATAATCACATATGTTGCAATTTTCGTTGTAGTTATTAATCAAATAATATAACCTATCAGCACAATCTCTGTACTTTTTGTGGCTTGGTTGCGGGTTAACCCCGCTGTTTAACTGTTCAAGTCGAAGCTCGTTCATGCCTTGCTCTTTCTTCAGGGCCATGATAAACTTTCATATGGTTGGATGCTGAGAACAAACCTAAGAAAAAGAAAAATTAGGACAATTCCTTACTATAGAAATTGAACAATAATTATAAATTATAAGCACCTGTTGCTGAAAACCATGATGACATTTTTCCAATGCATTATTTGTTTTGGAAAATCCCCGCGTCGCATTTGTGGCCAAATACTTAAAGGCACTACCGGATTTAGGTGGAAATCACATTTTCGATGATTGCCGGATGTGAAATTTTTTGAATTTCTCCCTAACATCATTTCATGTTTGTCTAATTTTTAAAAACACCCTATGAGAGATGTCTTAAAATAATTAGTTTAATAAAAAAAAAGTGAGAGGTGTCAAGGGACACCCGGATGGAACGAAGTTCCTTTCGATTAACTAGTAAAGGAATTGTAATTTGTAAACACAACAGAGTGTTTATACATAAGCATTTATTATTGCCTGTATAAAATCTCTACTTACCTAACTCTATCAGCAATATCCGGAACTTGTGCAGAAACACTGTCAGGATACATTATTGTTATTATTTTCTATTATTTTATTATTTATTATTTACAAAAAAAAAGGTGAGAGGTGTCTAGGGACACCCGGATGGAACGAAGTTCCTTTTGATTAATTAGTTAAGGAATTGTAATTTGTAAACACAACAGAGTGTTTATACATTTATTATTGTCTGTATAAAATCTCCACTTACCTAACTCAGCAGTATCCAAAATTTGTGGAGAACCACAAATGTCAGGATACATTATTGTTATTATTTTCTATTATTTTATTATTTATTATCTACAAAAACCTGTATAAACTTAACAAAGTCGCGACACTACACTATAGAAAATAGTAAATCCATACCTGAATATTTTCAACAGTTTTTTTCTTTTAACAAAAGTGTCCATTTATTCAATACCAGAGGTTTAGATGATATACATCTACCTAGAATTACTTTTTATTTCAATTTAATTTAAAACAGGAATTAACAATTTAATTCAAAATTTTAAAATTAAAATATTTGACAGTAACTGACAGTTAAGGTAATTTGACGTAGGTACCTAACTAGTCAAGTTACGAACTATTTTTAAAATGTTTATGAATTTTTTAATTTATAAAAACTGGATTTTTGGTCTGAATTTTTTTTGGCTAGCTACTAGCCTCAGTCCTAACTGGTCGTAACGCCCGAAAGGAAACTTCGTTCCAAAAACCTGTATAAACTTAACAAAGTCGCGACACTACACTCTACAGTCTACACTGTTCAAACCAAAATAGAAAATAATAAATCCATTATCACCTTAATATTTTCAACAGTTCGTTTCTTTTAACAAAAGTGTCCATTTATACAATACCAGAGGATTAGATGACATACATATATCTAGAATTACTTTTTATTTCAATTTCATTTAAAATAGGAATTAACAATTTAATACAAAATTTTAAAATTAAAATATTTGACAGTAACTGACAGTTAAGGTAATTTGACGTACCTAACTAGTCAAGTTACGAACTATTTTTAAAATGTTTATGAATTTATTAATTTATAACAACAGGATGAAATGAAATATAATACTATTATAGGTACCTACTTATTTTTTTCTCTACAGTATTTTCTTTTTAATGTACATTTTTTTTTAAGTTAAAATAGTGTCTTTTTAATTGTAATATATCTATCTATGAGAGAGAGAGAGAGAGAGAGAGAGAGAGAGTTTTATTTTTTGGTCTGTGAGAGAGAGACAGACAGAGAAACATGCATGTGTCGTGTCGTGTCGTGTCGTGTCGTGACATATTTTGGTCTGAATTTTTTTCGGCTAGCCTCTAGCCCAGTCGTAACTGGTCGTAACGCCCGAAAGGGAACTTCGATCCAACTGCAGTGAAGCCGTATCTATCTTGAATCTCCTTGTTCTTTGTAAGCTCGTTGAATGCAAGCTAGAATATTTTTAGAATGGAAACTAAAAATCTCTATTTTATTGGAACGAAGTTCCCTTTCGGGCGTTACGACCAGTTACGACTGAGGCTAGAGGCTAGCCGGAAAAAATTCAGACCAAAATATGTCACGACACGACACGACACGACACACGCATGTTTCTCTGTCTGTCTCTTTGAATATAAAACCTATATATTTAAAGGTCTGTCTCTTGCTCTCTCTCTCTCTCTCTCTCTCTCTCTCTCTCTCTCTCTCTCTCTCTCTCTCTCTCTCTCTCTCTCTCTCTCTCTCTCTCTCTCTCTCTCATAGATAGATAATTACAATTAAAAAGACCCTAATTTAAATTAAAAGAAAATGTACATTAAAAAGAAAATACTGCAGAAAAAAAATAAGTACCTATAATAGTATTATATTTTATTTCATCCTGTTTTTATAAATTAATAAATTTATAAACATTTTAAAAATAGTTCGTAACTTGACTAGTTAGGTACGTCAAATTACCTTAACTGTCAGTTACTCTCAAATATTTTAATTTTAAAATTTTGTATTAAATTGTTAATTCCCGTTTTAAATTAAATTGAAATAAAAAGTAATTCTTGGTAGATGTATGTCATCTAAACCTCTGGTATTCTATAAATGGACACTTTTGTTAAAAGAAACGAGCTGTTGATTTACTATTTTCTATTTTGCTTTGAACAGTGTAGTGTCGCGACTTTGTTCAGTTTATAAAGGTTTCTTGTAGATAATAAATAATAAAATAATAGAAAATAATAACATTAATGTATTCTAACAGTGTTTCTACACAAGTTCCGGATATTGCTGATAGAGTTAGGTAAGTAGAGATTTTATACAGAGAATAATAAATGCTTATGTATGTATAAAACTCTGTTGTGTTTACAAATTACAATTCCTTTACTAATTAATCGAAAGGAACTTCGTTCCATCCGGGTGTACCTTGACACCTCTCAATTTTTTTTTGTTACTTCTTGATTTTGTCACTGACCGAACGATATTTGCACTATCCAAGACAATTTACTGTTTTTGAATTTCCTTCTGCTTCTGACGTCTTCGTTAAATTGAAATAAATATCCTTTCCTCTGCTACTTTTTACTATTTCTGGTAATTTCAAATTCATTTATTTTAATCTTCTTTTCATTTGTGTACCGATATTATTTTTATCCTATTTACAAAGATCTTTTAATACCTACCTTATGTTATACTAAAAAAAAATTTTTAGAACTTACAAAATTATTTGCATCAACCCTAAAAAAACATCACCAGTTGCAAAATTCAATTTAAATTTATAGCACGCTGTATAGGCAGCGTCAAACGTGTGTTTTTTTATGATTGAACAAAAAAGTTTGATTTGCAATAGACGCCGAGAAGTGAACATCACATATTTTACAGAGTTTGTAGCCCCTCAAAGTCGACATTTCACATATCCTGTTAAACCCAATAAAAAACTTCTGGTTTTTCCTTGAAACATTTCAGACCTTTCTTTTTGAGATAACATTCGATTTTGTATACGCCTGAGTAGGCAATTTTCCGCAAAACTTGAAACGTGTGGAACCGTAAGACTTTTATTGTTTTTCTTTCATCATTACTTGAGACCGTATTGGTAATACCCAAAATGTTGTTCTCCTAAATGGAATGGCAACTATTTCTTTTACCACATTAGATATATGATATATATATATAGGTACAAAGAACAGGAGAGAATAGAGGTATAAGGTAAACTTTGAAATATTATCCCAAAGATGGTTAAGATGAATTTACATCATTAGGCGGAAAAAAGCCAAAAAACAAACAGATCCCTAAACTTTACACCAAAAAATTCAGCTTATATTTAGCCTTATTAGGCTGAAACGTTACATCGTCTTATAACTGCAAATATTTGTGTATCAAACAAATACAAAACAGTACCATTATCTTATTACTCTGGATATTGCTGTGTTAAACTTGGCCAAGGAATATAATTTTAATTATCCCTAGAATATTATTTTAATAATTGTAATAGAAATTATGGTATAAAAGTATAATGTAAGAAACATTATAAAAACCTGTATCCTGAACATATGCCTCCCCTTTCTCTTCTTCGTTATCTTTTATTTTTGGTTTACTAATTGCCTGCTAGTAAAAGTGCTACATAAGTTTTACTCTAACATCGACCATATTTCATACTAAATTTTCTTAAATAACATGTTCATTTATCACTTGTGGTACTGTTTAAGTAAATTGAGAAAACATTCATATGTACAGTATCTAAATGTGTTTATAACTACGCAAAGTGATGATTTTAGAACGAGGGTAATTATAAAAAAAATCAAGATTTGAGAATTGTAGACGAGTGGGGAAGAAAGAATCTTGTTAATTTCAACGCTTCCAAGACAAAGACATGCTGCGTATCCAACAAGAGGCAAACATACAACTCATCTATCACAATGAACGATTAGACATTAGTAGCAAGCGACTCCATTCGATCAACCAGGAATTACTCTGGAACGAACTTATTGCATCCATAGCAACTGCAGCAGGAAAGAATTGGGGCTTTCTTTTGAGAGCGTGGACGTATTTCTCTCCATCCAACTTAGCTACTCTTTACAAAGCATAAACAAGACTTAATCTTATATACTGCTTGTATGTATGAGAATCAGCGGCTCCGTCAATGCTTATCGTTCTTGATGCAATACAGAGAGGAGGAGTTCTACTAATAAACGACACTATTATCACCAAAAACCTAGCCCTATTGTCCCACCGAAGAGCAGTGTCTGATCTTTCCCTGTTTTACCGATACTTAAACGGATTTTGCTCAAAACTCAGTTTTATCGTGCCTCCACTTGACAGACCAGCCCTAACAACGCAACGTGCCAACTCCATGCATTCTTATACTGTTCAGTGCCAGACATCGAGAACGAATCGATTCGATCTGTCTGTCATTCCCAAGGTCTCCAGATTGTGGAACTCCTTACCATCCCACCCTTGATCCATTGTATTGTGAATCATTAGGTTCATCTTCGGTTTTCTGCTGACTCATCAAATAACTTTAATATAGAGAGTTTGGAGGATCCTATTCGATTACTTAACATCCTCTTTAGAGGTGCGTTTTTGCTTTGACCTTGTTTTCATTTTCCTAGATTACGCTTAAAATGATTTTGTTGTATGTGTTGTATTGTGTTTTGTGTAACTACGTGTTGTCCAATTTAATGTTTGGAAATTGATACTGAGATGTGTCACCACCGGCGTGATGTATCCCATTTGGAACGGACGAAGATAATAATTAAGTATAAAAACATTTGTAGGAGATTACGAATGTAGGACAGTGAAGTGTTGTCTGGAGCTTTATAAAGAGTCCCCAATCCACTGTACAGCTACAAAAGCTCTTATGTTGTGCAGAAAAATTGGCGGAATAAAAATGGGGTTGTAACCCAAGAACATTACAATGGATGTACATGGCAATAATGAGACAAATCATTACTTATGGAGCAGTAGCTTGGGTCCCGAGAGCTATTCTGACTACTACGAGGACAAACCTCTCGAAGATTCGGAGACTAGTCTGTGCATGCATCGCTGGTGCAATGGGAACATGCCCCATTGCTGCAATGGAAGTAATCCTAATCCTAAAAATTCTAAAAAACCTCGATCACTGCAATTTGATCAAACTTGGAAAATGCATGACATACCAAAGAAATTTAATTTTGTGAGAAAATTCACCACAAAACTGGGTAGTAGACACCATATTGGGGCTAAACCAAAATGCCATAAAATGGTATACGGCCGGCTCCAAGACAGATGAACAGGAGTTGGAAATTTTGGACTTAGAGCCAAGCAGAAATCTGTGCCATTGAAAGATGTGTAGAATTTAATATCGAAAGAAACTATCGTAGACAAAATATTATAATCATGTTAGGTAGTCAATCAGCCATCAAAGCACTGAACTCACACACAATCAGTTCAAGATCGTCTGGGAAAGCCAATGCAAACTAAATGAACTAGGACAAAATAACACTGTTAACTTCTTATTGGTTCCAGCAAAAATAGGAATGGAAGGAAACGAACCAGCAGATAAGCTGGCAAAAAAGAGCTGCACCCCATATTTGGAACCAGAACCATCTTGTGGAATCAGCAGTAGTACAGTCTTAGAAAAACTAAGTAAAGATGTGGATAGAAAAAAATTCAAGTACTGGAACGATCTAGTAGGACTAAGACAACGGAAGACGATCCTGGGAAACTATTACCGGAAGAGATCTTTTAGCTGTCTAAACCTTAGTAAAAACAACATCCGTATTATAACAGAAATAATTAAATGGGCACAGCCGATTAAGAGGACACATGAAGAAACTAGAATTGGTAGATGAAGCACAAAATTGGCGAATTTTATTGTAGTAAAAAACATACCTATAAGAAAACGCGATAAAATTTTCGCTTTGAAATATCGTTTTTTCAAAAGAAATGCATGTAATTGGTGAAAACTTATCGCATACTATTTTAACGCTTTAAAAGTGACACAAAATTTGTGACTTCATCACCCTGTGTAGCACAGTTCTAACACCTACTTTAATCAAAGACCTTGTGATAATCAACAAAATTCACTGAAGACCTTCTCTGATTGGTTCAGTAATCAGTCGCTCCAGTTTAATGTTCACAAAACTAAATTTGTATCATTTACATCCCGTGCAAGCTCTACTAAACCTAATCTTAGTGTTATCATCAATGATGAGAGTATTTTAAATTGTAGTGATGTGAAGTTTTTGGGAGTGACTTTTGACTCTCATTTATCTTTTAAGACTCATTGTTGGAATATGTGTAATTAATTCAACTCTTAGTGTTATCAGTTAAAAAATTTAAGTAGAATAGTTAGTCAGCGCCATCTTCGTCTTTTTTATTTTGCTGAGGTACAGTCAACAATGAGTTATGGTATAACTGCTGGGGTAGCTCTCCTAGTATAAAGGATGTTTCAGGCTCCAAAAGCGTATTGTGAGATGTATTGCTGGTGTTCCGTATGGTTGGTCTTGCAGAAGTCTATTTAAGGAGTTAAATATATTAACAGGGCATGGAATGTACATTTTAGAATTATTGATACTAATTCATAAAAATCAAAGAACTTTTTTATGTAAGAGTGATATTCATTCATACAACACAAGAAATAAAAGACATTTTGTAGTACCCTACCGACATTTAGAAATAAGTAGGAAGTCATCTTCTGTCGTTGGTATACAGATCACTCTTACATAAAAAACTTCTTTGATCTTTGTGAATTAGTATCAACAATTCAAAAATGTAAATTCCATGCACTGTTAATATATTTAACTCCTTAAATAGACTTCTGCAAGACCAACTTCCTCAAAAATTTAAAAACATCACAGCTTTTAAAAACCAAGCTAAAGAGTAGGTACCTAGTGACCATGTGACCTTATACACTGCGTGAATATTACGAAAGTGTATCTGTAGATTCCAAAACTGCAACACACTAACCAAAATTAATTCTGTTTTTTATTGTACTAAGTTTGTTGTTTATTTTGTATGTTTTGTATGAATGTTTATTGTTTGAAATATTTTTAAGATATTGTTCTTGTAATGCTGTATACTTTTAATTTGTACTTTGACTAGCTATATGCTATATAATAATGCAATAATTGAAGCGCTGGATTCTAAACTAAAATTGTCTCTTAAAACCCATTGATCGATCCTTTCTATTTATTTAATCTAACAAGCGCTGAAAGTTATGATTACATTAAATGATTTTTAAATATAAAAATGTACAATAATCACTAATATTACAGAAATTATTATCTTACATAAGAAAAACGTATTTTTGTTTTAAAAATTTATAGCAAAAGCTGAGGTTGATTAAAACCCATAATAGTTCCATTTACGGTATAGGCTTTTAATAAATTGATTTGTCCAATATAATCGTTTCATTAAATTGTATTGACGAACGCATATAAATTTAATTCATTATAATGAACATGGAATGTGAATATCAAAATTAACAACGATAGGCATTAATTGGACTAATAGCACATCATACGTTTGATGAAACTAGAATTTGTAGTGAATATACTTTTCATCCCTGGCGACTAAAATCAACATTCCACATACTAATTATATTTACGTAAATTTCATTATCCTAGAGTCACACTACATCTGTTTGTAAATTATACAATAAAATTTGTAAATTTGATTTCTACATTGTTGATTATATATACATCTGCATAATTATACATTATAATTTATTTCTATAGTTATGATGATAATAACAAAAAAGCAAGTAGAAATTGCCTTACTTGCCCTCCAATTTGCTTTGACTTGCGTCCCACTACTTATGATATTTTTTACAACCGGTTCCACCTAATTCATTACACATTACCTTAACCATCTCAACGAAGATGTTTCTTACTTTAGTAACCTTAGACCTCTCATTTTACCTAAACCTTTTCACCTAAACTCCTACCAAAGGTACCTGACTTAACAAGGAAGAATCGATAGCGTAACCTACATAGATAATGATAGATAATGTTTCTCCACTTACCAAAAAAGGATGGAGAACTTAACGCAAAAGGATGCACCCATCTAGTTCACCATTAAAGTAAAAAATCTAAAATTAAGTAGGTCACGCATAAATCTTTCCGCATTTAGTAGATAGCGGTTTAGGTGAAACACTTTAGATACGGTGAAAGGTAAGATGGGGGCCTAAGGAAAGTGGAATGGAATCGGTAGGTAGGGTTGTGAGATGTATTATGATAAGTATAAAGGTAGTGAGTGAGGCCATATTTGTTGAAACCAGGGAATGTTACAATAATTTATATCTGCTTAAATGAAAAGTAGTTATTTTTCTTATTTATTTGGTTAAACAAAATAACGCAACAAAAGGCAATAACAGGGTTGCAAAAGGTGCAAATACTTGCTTGTATAGGGATCACTGGCACAATGGGATCATGTTAAAGTGCGGTCTTGAATGTAATTCTAACCCTTCTCCCTGGCATTTACAAGTAACAAGGGTTGCTCTGGAAAGTGCCTATGGGTTATTAAGGACTAAGTTTCTAAATCCGGTGATCTTACAGGATATATTGAGATTCTAAGATGCCTGCAGATATTATGTTTTCAAAAGGAGATTTCGAACACACACTAAATGTTAGTTTTAATGAGTTTAAGGTAACACAAAATGATATCGCTCAACTTAAAACTGAAGCCCTGATGGGTCTAAAACGCTAAAAGATGTAGGTATGAGGATTACAGATTTTAATGCTAGCTCTGAAATCACTCTTACAATCTTCCAGGCGGAACTTGTAGCAATAGACTTCATCAGTGCTCAAAAGTGCATTAAAAAATACCTTAATTTAGCCAGAATATTTATTGCCTCTGATACCTCTGATAGTCAAGCTGCTTTGAATGCTCTACAATTTAACAGGTTCCATCCAAAAATCCTGGAACTGTAAAGAATTATTTAAGCAACTGGCTATACACTACAAAGTAACGTTGCTATAGATACCAAGACATAAAGAGATTGTCGAAAATCAGATTGCTGATAGTTTCGCAAAAGCTAGTACTCCTTCCATTGGACCTGAACCTTTTTGTGTTGCATTGCAAAATGAAGTTCGCAATTGGGAAAACGAACTTAGTGCCATTTACTGGAATAACAATTCAGGCCAAAGACACGTTAAAAGATTAATATGGCGTTTCTGCGTTATTATAAATTACTTTAGAGCTTCATAAACCTAAACACAGGAACTCTCACAGGAAACTGCCTGCTAAGGTACCATCTCTATAAAATGAACAAAGTGGCAGTGGAACATGCAGATTCTATGAGTATGCAATGAAAAGGCTGAACATATTATCTTTAACTACAGAGTAATCGTATATTCTAAGCGAATAATAGACTTTTTTTAAACTCTAGACCTTATTGATTCATAATTAGATGTAGGGTATACACAAGAGACCTTTAAGGTCGCAGTGCAGTAAGGTCAATTGGGCCAATCCACCCCACTTATAATCTTCAATCTATACATTTAGTTAAATAAGGAAGTGCTGTCATAATAGTAAATATTTGATTTACTTAGTGTGTGAGAAGATAAGTTATAGCTTCTGTCAATTTTCAAAAGTCTCATGGTAGGTACTATAAGAACCAAGGTGTGCCTAAAGAACTCATTCCAGGCAATAATTATAAGTTATAAATGGAAATCTCGATACGCAAGAAATGGCGTTCAAAATGGTTTGATTCTTTACCTATCAAGTAGTATAATTGAAGTTTGGGTGGGGAAGATAGAGCTACAACACGAAACTCTATAGCCCGATTTTGTTATCATTTCTTTTTTTTTGAAAGAGACTTCTAAATGCTGCGAAATATCATTATCTAGAAATGAAAATATATTTATCTATACATATAAAATTTTAATGTACCATAATTTATGTTACCAATTTCTATTATGAAAAACAATTTTTTATCTAGTAAATTGTCCGGACATGAATGATTATAGTAGAACAGATTTATATTAATGTAACTGAGTGCTCTAATATTTTACAATTCAAATTTGCTGAAACTAATTTTAACTTGCATTCATCAGTGACAGAAGTTTATATGAGAATCATTTTTCGACAAAGTTAGAAAAACTCCATTTAGTTCTTTCGAGTTTTTGTATACTTACGTTAATCAATGTTCTTGAGATAAAAAAAGCAACTTCAGCTTTACACAGGGCGTCAAATTCCTGAAACAAAATGGAAATTTATGCTATTATTTCAAATTAAAATTAGATGGTATTTTTGCCTAAATTCGAAACAAATTAAGCTTTTTAAATCACAAATCCCTACCGGAGTTAATTAGCTACTATGGCTGTGCTTAAACAAGGAAATTTAAAATTTAAATCTTAGCGGGATATTAACCAATAGAAGCTTACAACCCTTTTTTAAAAAACAAATTAATGATAATTTGAATTTGGGGTTTACCAAATAAGCCGATATTTTGTTAGGAGGTTAAGTGCATGTTTTGTAACATTTTTTAATTTTTTAGCTACAGTAGCCTAGTCTATTTTTTCGATAGATGAAGCTATAGAAACAGCTATTATATGCCAATATTTAATACAAAATAAAGTAAAGGTATAATTATACTGTCTCTATAAAATCACAGAGAAAAAGAATTTCCCCCTGATTTTTATTTAAAGAGATAAATTTAAAGGAGTCGTTAGTGTCTTTAATGGAACACAAAACTAATTTAATTCGAATAAAAGTATTTTTTGAAAAATACTTAGTAGAATGTACACCACAAACAAAAAACGTGTCAGTGTCTTTTTAATTAAATAAATTTTCCAGCTTCCGTAACAACAACCGTAGTAAAGTTTCTCTAAAACAGGCAATGCTTCTTGATCTTTCCGCTCTTTTATTTGCAGTGTGAAAACTTGATTAATGGAGTAAGGCTGAACGGATTCGGGACATAAATTTTCTTCTAACAAAAATAAACTTAGTAAGGAACTTTTCCTAAAGTATTATAAATGGTCAACAGGTGTCAGGAGTAGTAAAGGAGACACTGTAGCACACTTTTTGACCTTTGAACCCTTGCCAGCCACCCGGGCTACCCCCTCCACTACACCCTTGCAGCAGGGTGCCAACTTCAGATCGGTCGGTAAGTTAGGGATCTTAAAGCGCAAACCCTTGTGACGTCATCGTATCAACTTCAGATCATTTTGATGTATCAACCTGGTCTCGCATAGACCCGCCATCTTGTTAACAGTGTTGCCAACTTCAGACTGGATGATATAATAATATTTTAAAAAATTACCTTAAGACACTATAAGGCCCCTTCACAAATAATAACAAAAAAAAGCTTATTTCAGTAAATTGTTCAGTAAACGTTAAGAATTAAATTGTAATCAATTCAGAAGGTATATTTTCAAAGTTTGTAGGGTATATCACCAGTCAATAGAGTCGAAAAAACATTTGACCTTTTATAATGAATTTTTACGTAATTAGGTCACGTGACATGTAAAGAACAATATCACTTTTACGAGATTTATGTAAAAGATTATTTAAATAATATATAAAAATTGTAAAAAATTATGATTACCTTATTATGCGCCAACTTCAGACAGGCGTTAACTTCATAACCCTCGAATTGTAATAATGACTCACCAGGTTCGGTTGGATTTCTTAATATTTGGTAATAGGAGTAGGATATTTGCTCATCTTAGTTAATTATCCAGCAAAGACCACGTGGAGGTGTGAGCAACCTTTGCCTGGAGAGGATAGGTAAGCAGGAAGAATAGGGAAGGTCAAACAGCAGCGGTTCTTTAATAGGCAACAATTTCCTCTGATCATGCTCATAAGAACATACTGAAAACGCTATACGTACTTAACTTAATAGGTTACTGCAAACTTTGTAGATTCGTCTTACCGAAACCCTAAGTTTATAGTACTTCTCCCTTCGTAAAGGTACCTGGCGCGTATCAGTGCAGGAAAAAGTCGACTAAGAAAAGGGACATCAAACAATAAATTAAATTTTCATTCATATCAATAGGAATCAAAATATCAATTGGGAATTCTTCTTTATCGCAAGGGCGTCATTTTGTAGAAACCTAGTTTATATAAATTATTTAAAAAATTGACGCACATATACTTTCTGACTTTCAAGAACAAATTCGAAGAATTTCAAAAAATATTAAGAAACACAACAAGATTCAATTCATAAAAACTATTAAGGAAAAACAAAGAATTTTCAAAAAAGAATCAAAAAGTGAACAGTAAAAATTATTAAAAAATCATAACTGTATAAAAAATTAAATAAACTCAAATTAAAAAACCTTAAAAACAATTATAAAACTAAGAATAATAACGAATAAAAATGTTAAGGAATTCATAAAAGTAATTAAAAGAAAAACAAAGAATTTTCAAAAAAAAAAAAGAATCAAGGAGTAATCAGAAAACATTATAAAAAATCGTAAACTGTATAAGGAAATTATAAAACGTAGAATAATAACGAATAAAAAATGTTAAGAAAATCATAAAAATAATTAAAAGAAAAGCAAAGATTTTCAAAAAAGAATCAAAAAGTGAACAGTAAAAATTATTAAAAAATCATAAACTGTATAAGAAAATTAAATAAACTCAAAATAAAAAACCTTAAAAACATTTATAAAACGTAGAATAATAACGAATAAAAATGTTAAGGAATTCATAAAAGTAATAAAAAGAAAAACAAAGAATTTTCAAAAAAAGAATCAAGGAGTAATCAGAAAACATTATAAAAAATCGTAAACTGTATAAGGAAATTATAAAACGTAGAATAATAACGAATAAAAAATGTTAAGAAAATCATAAAAATAATTAAAAGAAAAGCAAAGATTTTCAAAAAAGAATCAAAAAGTGAACAGTAAAAATTATTAAAAAATCATAAACTGTATAAGAAAATTAAATAAACTCAAAATAAAAAACCTTAAAAACATTTATAAAACGTAGAATAATAACGAATAAAAATGCTAAGGAATTCATAAAAGTAATTAAAAGAATAACAAAGAATTTTCAAAAAAAAGAATCAAGGAGTAATCAGAAAACATTATTAAAAATCGTAAACTGTATAAGGAAATTATAAAACGTAGAATAATAACGAATAAAAATGTTAAGAAATTCATAAATAATTAAAAGAAAAACAAAGATTTTCAAAAAAGAATCAAAAAGTGAACAGTAAAAATTATTAAAAAATCATAAACTGTATAAGAAAATTAAATAAACTCAAAATAAAAAACCTTAAAAACATTTATAAAACGTAGAATAATAACGAATAAAAATGTTAAGGAATTCATAAAAGTAATTAAAAGAAAAACAAAGAATTTTCAAAAAAAGAATCAAGGAGTAATCAGAAAACATTATTAAAAATCGTAAACTGTATAAGGAAATTATAAAACGTAGAATAATAACGAATAAAAATGTTAAGAAATTCATAAATAATTAAAAGAAAAACAAAGAATTTTCAAAAAAGAATCACAAAGTGAACAGTAAAAATTATTAAAAAAAATCATAACTGTATAAAAAAAAATTAAATAAACTCAAATTAAAAAACCTTAAAATAATTATAAAACGTAGAATAATAACGAATAAAAATGTTAAGAAATTCATAAATAATTAAAAGAAAAACAAAGATTTTTCAAAAAAAAATCAAGGAGTAATCAGTAAATATTATTAAAAAATCGTAAACTGTATAAGGAAATTATGAAACTCAAAATAAAAAACCTTAAAATAATTATAAAACGTACAATAATAACGAATAAAAATGTTAAGAAAATCATAAAAATAATTAAAGAAAAGCAAAGATTTTCAAAAAAGAATCAAGGCAAAAGAATCAAAGAGTAAATAGTAAAAATTATTAGAAACACAAAGAATAACGGAACAAAATATTGATAAAACTAAAAAAAAAATATCAAATAAATTATAAGAAAAACTAAGATTTATATATTAAAATTATTAAAAAATCATTACAACAATTTAAGAAAAAACTTAGAATTGTATCGGAAAAAAGAGGGAGATCAAACAATAAATATTTTAAAAACTTTAAATAAAAATAGAATTACCTACATACCACAAAAGATTTTGGAAACACACAACACTTGCATTAAAAAATTCACAACACACATCCACTCAAGTCGATCGTTGGAAATAAAATAAAAAAACAGGAAATTTGATAAACAAAAAACCGCAAAAACGGCATGTGCAAAATTATCTATTCTTATCAGTAAAGTTACATGGAAAAGTATCATTTAGATTGAAACAACAAAATAATTTTATAAAATCTGAAAATTATTAAGAAAACTGTTTGGACATATATTATAAAAAAATTATGATAAAACTTAGACAAATAAAAAAACGTTAGGATAAATAATATTCAGGATCAAGGCCAATGAGCAGTATAAAAAACAAAAAGTTTTAAAAGTAATTTCTGAACAAAAATTAGCAAAAAAAAGCAGAGCAACATGGATCCAAAATTATCAGCTTAACAAAAAATAAGAACACAAATTTATAACTATTGTATAAGGTATGGTCAGAATGACCCAAATATACTATGGCATATTAAAATATAATTATTCAGAACTCATCTGAATTTCGGGAAAATATTTAAAAACCTACGGAGATAAAGGAAAAAAGTTACTTTAAGATTCAAATGATAACGTTCGTCTTTAGCAAAGCAGTAACAACCTGGGGCATTCTAAAGATAATTTTCAAAACCATCTTAAAATAGCCAAAATTGTTAAAAATTTAACTCACTCGCCAATTCTTTTTGAAGACACACGTCTGATCACTAAGACTGACTAGTTCAGAATGAATTAGAAAGACTCTGTTTTCAGTTTATAACATTTAAAAGGGGCGTGGCTTAAAATTTTCAAGAAAGGAATTTTCCTTAAGAAAAAAGTATATGTTAGCTAGTTTAATTCCAGTAATATACAAGTGGTAACAACTTCCGAAAAGTTTCTCGGATCTAAATTCAGAATGTACCAAATTACGTAGGAAAAAAAACATAAAATTAATTTTTAAACGTATTAAAGACTAAACACAGAGTGTCAAAAAAAAAATGAATAATAAATAATTTAAATGATTACGCTATACATACTAATCATAATAGGTTACTTGTAACTTTTGTAGATTCGTTTTACCGAAACTCTTCTTAAAGATAACTAATGTGTAGTAGCGAAAGAAAAAGTTGAATATTAAAAAAAAGGCCTCAACCAATAAAAATAAAAATTTATTCTAACCTGTTTAACGTAGCTAGGCTCAAAGTGCCCGCAATAAAAATACTATACTGCCACAGTGATAAAAAAGTGTCATTAATGACAGGCAGGCAGAGTATGTAATGCAAACGACACCTAAATCCAAAAAAAACTATTGCTATCTATATTAAACGATAAACGTTATTAATCTGGGAACATTCGTAGGGCAATCGTAAGCCAGTCGTTAACTAGTCGTAAGCCAATCGTAAGATAATCGTAAGTAGTCGTAAGGCAGTCGTAAGACAGTCGTTAACTAGTTATTAATTATAAATATGAAAACACATATAAAATAAATCATATATAAGGACGACAGGACCTAGCGAACATTGCGGATGAATAATCACATAATCGAAGCAAATGAAGAACCTGATAATTACTAACATAAGAAGTATTGGAAAGGTTCACATAAAATCGATAAAGCTTATGGCCCAGAATATGACTGGAAACTGATAAAGTGGAGATTAGGTGAAAAAAGATCTTTGCTTTAATGACGAATGTATTATTGTCGGAGACAAAGAATTTAATAGTACTTCCGGTTTAAATGAGTTACTTTTTACAAGAAACCAAAGAAATTTACTTAACATGATCACCATATTTACAAACATATATTAGAATTAACAGGCGTTCATCGTGATAGCAGAGGATATCTCAACCACACAGGGGGTAAAGAGAAGTTTAAAACTATAATTAAACTATTATATAAATTATATAAAAGAAGACGTTGTTTAGCTAAACTGACACCAAAAAAAGGGGTCGGAATTTAGCTCAAATCATTTAAAATATTAAGGATCAAGGCCAATGAGCAGTATAAAATCAGAGTTAATCAACGAAATTTCATAGCAGAGCGTAGCAGAGCATTATAACAGAGGGTAGCAGAGGGTAGCAGAGGGTAGCAGAGCGTAGCAGAGGGTAGCAGAGCGTAGCAGAGGGTAGCAGAGCGTAGCAGAGAATTATAACAGAGCGTAGCAGAGGGTAGCAGAGGGTAGCAGAGCGTAGCAGAGAATTATAACAGAGCGTAGCAGAGGGTAGCAGAGGGTAGCAGAGCGTAGCAGAGCATTATAACAGAGCGTAGCAGAGGGTAGCAGAGCATTATAACAGAGCATAGCAGAGGGTAGCAGAGGGTAGCAGAGCATTATAACAGAGCATAGCAGAGGGTAGCAGAGGGTAGCAGAGCGTAGCAGAGAATTATAACAGAGCGTAGCAGAGGGTAGCAGAGCATTATAACAGAGCGTAGAAGAGGGTAGCAGAGGGTAGCAAAAACGTACATAACAAATGTATAAATCAAAAAGTCAAAGTCGAGAATTCATTTTGCTAACATTATACCTTTAAGCAGAATGGTTCAAGTAAACGAACTCGCAGCGTTTGTGAGAGAAACGTACAAAGCTCTCAAAAAAAAGCAAGCTGATGAAAAAATAACTACTAGAATCAACGCTTAATCCAATAACTACACCTCTTAAAGAAATAGCTAATTATGTGAACGAAAAAGTCACTAAAACAGAACTCAGCGAAAATGACTCACTGACCAATCAATCAACAGAGGGGGAACATAATCAAATATCTTATGAAAATAACATCATTAATCTTGAAAAATATATTCAAGATTTAGGAAATACAGATCAAATATACGGGCCAAAGTTCAACTGGCCTACGGGAGAATGGTCGCTTGGAAATAAAACAATTGAGTTTGATAAAGATATCATTCTGACGGACTCACACAAGTTTAAACCTACGCAAGGTGTCTACGTCCTGCTGTTTTCAAAGCAACCAATACAATATACGCTTACCGATCAAAAAAAAGTCTAAATACTTATGCTCAGAATAACCCAAATATATTAGTCGATCATCTAAGAAGTCTGTACAACAATGGCTCGTCCATATATTAAAGATCATTGAAGAATTAGAAAATCTAGGAATTATTGAGAAATAAGTTGCATTACTTTGTTATTGAACACATTACAATACATATTCACACCTAATTTTTTGTTTTATTTAAAATAATCTAGATAGCAAGCTGCCTTAAAGAAATAAGATTAAAAAGAATTTGTATGTTTTGTTTTCACGAAACATTAGACTTAAAGATATATGTCATAATAAAATATAAGATACGATATTATCTTACGAGATAGGCGTTAACCAATGTAGAATTTAATAAAATCTTACAAATAATAGTAGATAATGGAAATCTTCTAAAATATTAAAAGCGCGTGACCTTGGCGCATAAGCAGGTTCGCAATGTGTGACGTAATCGACTGATTGGTTAGAGTGATAACTGCATTTGCAAAGCATCACGGCCCCAGCCCCACCACACCTTAGACCCCTTTACACAAATTAACGAAAGGCCCCGTTGTTAGACAATGTTAGAGAGCTCAAAACATAGTAATTTCACCTCCCTCTTCCCAAAGGTCTTAATTTAAGGAATACCCTCTTTAACTACCGGTGCATTATACGTAAGGTTACCTGAGTGTTAACATGGAAAAAATAGAGAAATTGGAAAGGCATGCAGCAGCAAAACATATCAAGAACTTAAAAATTGAAGATATTTGTATAAAACAGTGGTATTTAGATCGCCAGATATACTGCTACATTCTGAAGACTGGTGATATCACAGTATATTTTGCGTTAATGTCGAGAATGGACTTTGATCCCTTAAAAGAGCATGATTCACCGAAAACCTTAAATTATATATATACTCTACCGGAATATCGCCGAAGAGGATACGCCGAAAAACTAATTGGACATGTGAAGAATAACGAACAATTTACTGCTTTTTGTGATAATATCAAATCAGAAAAATTATTTTCAAAATGTAAATGTATAAACCACGGCGAAGTTTTCGGTTCTGTAATGTTTAGATATCCTTAAATAAATTTTTGTAGTACTAAGTATTTTCTTTTTAAACTCATATTTCTGTGAGAGCTAATTGGTCGTAATTTTTAAAAAACACTGCAACTTATGAAAAACTTGGAATTAATTAAAACATTTAAGTTCTCCAAAACGGAGTAGAGCAATATGTTAAAATAATTTGAAATATGAACATTAATACAAAAGTCATATATTAAGTAAAAAAAAGGTTGTAATGCTGGAAAAAACGAAAAAATCAATGTACAAGTAATTGTTAAAATTAATTTGCGAAATAATACTATTAAGTAAAGCATTTCTTTATTTAAAAATGGGAATGTCACCCTGATATGGGTATTTTTATATATGTAGGTATTCGCAGTTTTAAACCTACATATTGAATACTTAGGCTTGTAAAACGAGCACACTTTGACCTTTGAACCCTTGCCAACCAGCAGGACTACCCCCTCCACTCCACACCCGGCTTGCAGCAGGGTGCCAACTTCAGACTAAGGATCTTCAGCGTAGCCAAGACGCAAACCTTTGTGATGTCATCGTACCAATAGCCTTACCAACTTCAGGTTAACATTTCGGCAATTTTTCTCTTACGTTCGGCTACGTCAACTGGATTGTCTGGTATTCGACAACATGCCAGACAATCCAGTTGACGTAGCCGAACGTAAGAGAAAAATTGCCGAAATGTTAACCTGAAGTTGGTAAGGCTATTGGTACGATGACATCACAAAGGTTTGCGTCTTGGCTACGCTGAAGATCCTTAGTCTGAAGTTGGCACCCTGCTGCAAGCCGGGTGTGGAGTGGAGGGGGTAGTCCGGCTGGTTGGCAAGGGTTCAAAGGTCAAAGTGTGCTCGTTTTACAAGCCTAAGTATTCAATATGTAGGTTTAAAACTGCGAATACCTACATATATAAAAATACCCATATCAGGGTGACATTCCCATTTTTAAATAAAGAAATGCTTTACTTAATAGTATTATTTCGCAAATTAATTTTAACAATTACTTGTACATTGATTTTTTCGTTTTTTCCAGCATTACAACCTTTTTTTTACTTAATATATGACTTTTGTATTAATGTTCATATTTCAAATTATTTTAACATATTGCTCTACTCCGTTTTGGAGAACTTAAATGTTTTAATTAATTCCAAGTTTTTCATAAGTTGCAGTGTTTTTTAAAAATTACGACCAATTAGCTCTCACAGACATATGAGTTTAAAAAGAAAATACTTAGTACTACAAAAATTTATTTAAGGATATCTAAACATTACAGAACCGAAAACTTCGGCCGTGGTTTATACATTTACATTTTGAAAATAATTTTTCTGATTTGATATTATCACAAAAAGCAGTAAATTGTTCGTTATTCTTCACATGTCCAATTAGTTTTTCGGCGTATCCTCTTCGGCGATATTCCGGTAGAGTATATATATAATTTAAGGTTTTCGGTGAATCATGCTCTTTTAAGGGATCAAAGTCCATTCTCGACATTACCGCAAAATATACTGTGATATCACCAGTCTTCAGAATGTAGCAGTATATCTGGCGATCTAAATACCACTGTTTTATACAAATATCTTCAATCTTTAAGTTCTTGATATGTTTTGCTGCTGCATGCCTTTCCAATTTCTCTATTTTTTCCATGTTAAACACTCAGGTAACCTTACGTATAATGCACCGGTAGTTAAAGAGGGTATTCCTTAATTAAGACCTTTGGGAAGAGGGAGGTGAAATTACTATGTTTTGAGCTCTCTAACATTGTCTAACAACGGGCCTTTCGTAATTTGTGTAAAGGGGTCTAAGGTGTGGTGGGGCTGGGGCCGTGATGCTTTGCAAATGCAGTTATCACTCTAACCAATCAGTCGATTACGTCACACATTGCGAACCTGCTTATGCGCCAAGGTCACGCGCTTTTAATATTTTAGAAGATTTCCATTATCTACTATTATTTGTAAGATTTTATTAAATTCTACATTGGTTAACGCCTATCTCGTAAGATAATATCGTATCTTATATTTTATTATGAATATATCTTTAAGTCTAATGTTTCGTGAAAACAAAACATACAAATTCTTTTTAATCTTATTTCTTTAAGGCAGCTTGCTATCTAGATTATTTTAAATAAAACAAAAAATTAGGGTGAATATGTATTGTATTGTGTTCAATAACAAAATAATGCAACTTATTTCTCAATAATTCCTAGATTTCTAATTCTTCAATGATCTTTAATATATGGACGAGCCATTGTTGTACAGACTTCTTAGATGATCGACTAATATATTTGGGTTATTCTGAGCATAAGTATTTAGACTTTTTTTTGATCGGTAAGCGTATATTGTATTGGTTGCTTTGAAAACAGCAGGACGTAGACACCTTGCGTAGGTTTAAACTTGTGTGAGTCCGTCAGAATGATATCTTTATCAAAACTCAATTGTTTTATTTCCAAGCGACCATTCTCCGTAGGCCAGTTGAACTTTGGCCCGTATATTTGATCTGTATTTCCTAAATCTTGAATATATTTTTCAAGATTAATGATGTTATTTTCATAAGATATTTGATTATGTTCCCCTCTGTTGATTGATTGGTCAGTGAGTCATTTTCGCTGAGTTCTGTTTTAGTGACTTTTTCGTTCACATAATTAGCTATTTCTTTAAGAGGTGTAGTTATTGGATTAAGCGTTGATTCTAGTAGTTATTTTTTCATCAGCTTGCTTTTTTTTGAGAGCTTTGTACGTTTCTCTCACAAACGCTGCGAGTTCGTTTACTTGAACCATTCTGCTTAAAGGTATAATGTTAGCAAATGAATTCTCGACTTTGACTTTTTGATTTATACATTTGTTATGTACGTTTTTGCTACCCTCTGCTACCCTCTTCTACGCTCTGTTATAATGCTCTGCTAACCTCTGCTACGCTCTGTTATAATTCTCTGCTACGCTCTGCTACCCTCTGCTACCCTCTGCTATGCTCTGTTATAATGCTCTGCTACCCTCTGCTACCCTCTGCTATGCTCTGTTATAATGCTCTGCTACCCTCTGCTACGCTCTGTTATAATGCTCTGCTACGCTCTGCTACCCTCTGCTACCCTCTGCTACGCTCTGTTATAATTCTCTGCTACGCTCTGTACCTCTGCTACCCTCTGCTACGCTCTGTTATAATTCTCTGCTACGCTCTGCTACCCTCTGCTACGCTCTGCTACCCTCTGCACGCTCTGCTACCCTCTGCTACCCTCTGCTACCCTCTGTTATAATGCTCTGCTACGCTTGCTATGAAATTTCGTTGATTAACTCTGATTTTATAATGCTCATTGGCCTTGATCCTTAATATTTTAAATGATTTGAGCTAAATTCCGACCCCTTTTTTTGGTTGTCAGTTTAGCTAAACAACGTCTTCTTTTATATAATTTATATAATGGTTTAATTATAGTTTTAAACTTCTCTTTACCCCCTGTGTGGTTGAGATATCCTCTGCTATCACGATGAACGCCTGTTAATTCTAATATATGTTTGTAAATATGGTGATCATGTTAAGTAAATTTCTTTGGTTTCTTGTAAAAAGTAACTCATTTAAACCGGAAGTACTATTAAATTCTTTGTCTCCGACAATAATACATTCGTCATTAAAGCAAAGATCTTTTTTCACCTAATCTCCACTTTATCAGTTTCCAGTCATATTCTGGGCCATAAGCTTTATCGATTTAATGTGAACCTTTCCAATACTTCTTATGTTAGTATTTATCAGGTTTTCATTTGCTTCGATTATGTGATTATTCATCCGCAATGTTCGCTAGGTCCTGTCGTCCTTATATATGATTTATTTTATATGTGTTTTCATATTTATAATTAATAACTAGTTAACGACTGTCTTACGGACTGCCTTACGACTACTTACGATTATCTTACGATTGGCTTACGACTAGTTAACGACTGGCTTACGATTGCCCTACGAATGTTCCAGATTAATAACGTTTATCGTTTAATATAGATAGCAATAGTTTTTTTTGGATTTAGGTGTGTTTGCATTACATACTCTGCTGCCTGTCATTAATGACACTTTTTTATCACTGTGGCAGTATAGTATTTTTATTGCGGGCACTTTGAGCTAGCTACGTTAAACAGGTTTAGAATAAATTTTTATTTTATTGGTTGAGGCCTTTTTTTTAATATTCAACTTTTTCTTTCGCTACTACACATTAGTTATCTTTAAGAAGAGTTTCGGTAAAACGAATCTACAAAAGTTACCAGTAACCTATTATGATTAGTATGTATAGCGTAATCATTTAAATTATTTATTATTCATTTTTTTTGACACTCTGTGTTTAGTCTTTTAATACGTTTAAAAAATTAATTTTATGTTTTTTTTCCTACGTAATTTGGTACATTCTGAATTTAGATCCGAGAAACTTTTCGGAAGTTGTTACCACTTGTATATTACTGGAATTAAACTAGCTAACATATATCTTTTTTCTAAAGAAAATTCCTTTCTTGAAAATTTTAAGCCACGCCCCTTTTAAATGTTATAAACTGAAAACAGAGTCTTTCTTATTCATTCTGAACTAGTCAGTCTTAGTGATCAGACGTGTGTCTTCAAAAAGAATTGGCGAGTGAGTTAAATTTTTAACAATTTTGGCTATTTTAAGATGGTTTTGAAATTATCTTTAGAATGCCCCAGGTTGTTACTGCTTTGCTAAAGACGAACGTTATCATTTGAATCTTAAAGTAACTTTTTTCCTTTATCTCCGTAGGTTTTTAAATATTTTCCCGAAATTCAGATGAGTTCTGAATAATTATATTTTAATATGCCATAGTATATTTGGGTCATTCTGACCATACCTTATACAATAGTTATAAATTTGTGTTCTTATTTTTTGTTAAGCTGATAATTTTGGATCCATGTTGCTCTGCTTTTTTTGCTAATTTTTGTTC
>CAXIIO010001046.1:128912-158417 GCA_964028335.1 Altica lythri
CATCAATAACATCGATAGCATCAATAACATCAATAGCATCAATAACATCAATAGCATCAATAACATCAATAGCATCAATAGCATCAATAACATCAATAGCATCAATAGCATCAATAACATCAATAGCATCAATAGCATCAATAGCATCAATAGCATCAATAGCATCAATAACATCAATAACATCAATAGCATCAATAGCATCAATAGCATCAATAACATCAATAACATCAATAGCGTCAATAGCATCAATAGCATCAATAGCATCAATAACATCAATAACATTAATAACATCAATAGCACCAATAACATCAATAACATCAATAACATCAATAGCATCAATAGCATCAATAGCATCAATAACATCAATAACATCAATAGCATCAATAGCATCAATAACATCAATAGCATCAATAGCATCAATAGCATCAATAGCATCAATAACATCAATAACATCAATAACATCAATAACATCAATAACATCAAAAACATCAATAACATCAATAGCATCAATAACATCAATAACATCAATAGCATCAATAGCATCAATAGCATCAATAACATCAATAACATCAATAGCATCAATAGCATCAATAACATCAATAACATCAATAACATCAATAGCATCAATAGCATCAATGCATCAATAACATCAATAGCATCAATAGCATCAATAACATCAATAGTATCAATAGCATCAATAGCATCAATAACATCAATAGCATCAATAACATCAATAACATCAATAGCATCAATAACATCAATAGCATCAATAACATCAATAGCATCAATAAAATCATTAACATAAATAACATCAATAACATCAATAGCATCAATAACATCAATAACATCAATAACATCAATAGCATCAATAGCATCAATAACATCAATAACATCAATAGCATCAATAACATCAATAGCATTAATAACATCAATAACATCAATAACATCAATAACATCAATAACATCAATAACATTAATAACATCAATAACATCAATAACATCAATAACATCAATAGCATTAATAACATCAATAACATCAATAGCATCAATAACATCAATAACATCAATAACATCAATAACATTAATAACATCAATAACATCAATAACATCAATAACATCAATAACATCAATAGCATTAATAACATCAATAACATCAATAGCATCAATAGCATCAATAACATCAATAACATCAATAGCATCAATAGCATCAATAACATCAATAGCATCAATAACATCAATAACATCAATAACATCAATAACATCCATAACATCAATAGCATCAACAGCATCAATGGCATCAATAACATCAATAGCATCAATAGCATCAATAACATCAATAACATCAATAACATCAATAGCATCAATAACATCAATAACATCAATAGCATTAATAACATCAATAACATCAATAACATCAATAACATCAATAGCATCAATAGCATCAATAACATCAATAGCATCAATAACATCAATAACATCAATAGCATCAATAGCATCAATAGCATCAATAACATCAATAACATCAATAGCATCAATAGCATCAATAACATCAATAGCATCAATAGCATCAATAACATCAATAACATCAATAGCATTAATAACATCAATAGCATCAATAACATCAATAACATCAATAACATCCATAACATCAATAGCATCAACAGCATCAATGGCATCAATAACATCAATAACATCAATAACATCAATAACATTAATAACATCAATAACATCAATAACATCAATAACATCAATAACATCAATAGCATCAATAACATCAATAACATTAATAGCATCAATAGCATCAATAGCATCAATAACATCAATACCATCAATAGCATCAATACCATCAATAGCATCAATAACATCAATAGCATCAATAACATCAATAGCATCAATAACATCAATAGCATCAATAACATCAATAGCATCAATAACATCAATTACATTAATAGCATCAATAGCATCAATAACATCAATAGCATCAATAACATCAATAGCATCAATAACATCAATAGCATCAATAGCATCAATAACATCAATAACATCAATAGCATCAATAGCATCAATAGCATCAATAGCATCAATAACATCAATAACATCAATAGCATCAATAGCATCAATAGCATCAATAACATCAATAGCATCAATAGCATCAATAACATCAATAACATCAATAGCGTCAATAGCATCAATAACATCAATAACATCAATAACATCAATAACATCAATAGCATTAATAACATCAATAGCATCAATAACATCAATAGCATCAATAACATCAATAGCATCAATAACATCAATAGCATCAATAACATCAATAGCATCAATAACATCAATAGCATCAATAGCATCAATAGCATCAATAACATCAATAACATCAATAGCATCAATAACATCAATAGCATTAATAACATCAATAACATCAATAACATCAATAACATCAATAACATCAATAACATCAATAACATTAATAACATCAATAACATCAATAACATCAATAACATCAATAGCATCAATAACATCAATAACATCAATAGCATCAATAACATCAATAACATCAATAGCATCAATAACATCAATAGCATCAATAACATCAATAGCATCAATAACATCAATAACATCAATAACATCAATAACATCAATAGCATTAATAACATCAATAGCATCAATAACATCAATAACATCAATAACATCCATAACATCAATAGCATCAACAGCATCAATAACATCCATAACATCAATAGCATCAACAGCATCAATAGCCTCAATAACATCAATAACATCAATAACATCAATAACATTAATAACATCAATAACATCAATAACATCAATAACATCAATAGCATCAATAACATCAATAACATCAATAGCATCAATAACATCAATAGCATCAATAACATCAATAACATCAATAACATCAATAACATCAATAACATTAATAACATCAATAACATCAATAACATCAATAACATTAATAACATCAATAACATCAATAACATCAATAGCATTAATAACATCAATAGCATCAATAACATCAATAGCATCAATAACATCAATAGCATCAATAACATCAATAGCATCAATAACATCAATAGCATCAATAACATCAATAACATCAATAACATCAATAACATCAATAGCATTAATAACATCAATAGCATCAATAACATCAATAACATCAATAACATCCATAACATCAATAGCATCAACAGCATCAATAACATCCATAACATCAATAGCATCAACAGCATCAATAGCATCAATAACATCAATAACATCAATAACATCAATAACATTAATAACATCAATAACATCAATAACATCAATAACATCAATAACATCAATAGCATCAATAGCATCAATAACATCAATAGCATCAATAGCATCAATAGCATCAATAGCATCAATAGCATCAATAACATCAATAACATCAATAGCATCAATAGCATCAATAGCATCAATAACATCAATAGCATCAATAGCATCAATAACATCAATAACATCAATAGCGTCAATAGCATCAATAGCATCAATAGCATCAATAACATCAATAACATTAATAACATCAATAGCACCAATAACATCAATAACATCAATAACATCAATAGCATCAATAGCATCAATAGCATCAATAACATCAATAACATCAATAGCATCAATAGCATCAATAACATCAATAGCATCAATAGCATCAATAGCATCAATAGCATCAATAACATCAATAACATCAATAACATCAATAGCATCAATAACATCAATAACATCAAAAACATCAATAACATCAATAGCATCAATAACATCAATAACATCAATAGCATCAATAGCATCAATAGCATCAATAACATCAATAACATCAATAGCATCAATAGCATCAATAACATCAATAACATCAATAGCATCAATAACATCAATAGCATTAATAACATCAATAACATCAATAACATCAATAACATCAATAACATCAATAACATTAATAACATCAATAACATCAATAACATCAATAACATCAATAGCATCAATAACATCAATAACATCAATAGCATCAATAACATCAATAACATCAATAACATCAATAACATCAATAACATTAATAACATCAATAACATCAATAACATCAATAACATCAATAACATCAATAACATCAATAACATCAATAGCATTAATAACATCAATAGCATCAATAACATCAATAGCATCAATAACATCAATAGCATCAATAACATCAATAGCATCAATAACATCAATAGCATCAATAACATCAATAGCATCAATAACATCAATAGCATCAATAGCATCAATAACATCAATAGCATCAATAGCATCAATAACATCAATAGCATCAATAGCATCAATAGCATCAATAGCATCAATAGCATCAATAACATCAATAACATCAATAGCATCAATAGCATCAATAGCATCAATAACATCAATAGCATCAATAGCATCAATAACATCAATAACATCAATAGCGTCAATAGCATCAATAGCATCAATAGCATCAATAACATCAATAACATTAATAACATCAATAGCACCAATAACATCAATAACATCAATAACATCAATAGCATCAATAGCATCAATAGCATCAATAACATCAATAACATCAATAGCATCAATAGCATCAATAACATCAATAGCATCAATAGCATCAATAGCATCAATAGCATCAATAACATCAATAACATCAATAACATCAATAGCATCAATAACATCAATAACATCAAAAACATCAATAACATCAATAGCATCAATAACATCAATAACATCAATAGCATCAATAGCATCAATAGCATCAATAACATCAATAACATCAATAGCATCAATAGCATCAATAACATCAATAACATCAATAGCATCAATAACATCAATAGCATTAATAACATCAATAACATCAATAACATCAATAACATCAATAACATCAATAACATTAATAACATCAATAACATCAATAACATCAATAACATCAATAGCATCAATAACATCAATAACATCAATAGCATCAATAACATCAATAACATCAATAACATCAATAACATCAATAACATCAATAACATTAATATCCTCAATTTAGTGACGCTAGATTCGCAGAATTCTAATAGACCTTATCAAGCAAAATGACATAAAGTTAAGCAAAGCGGACAAGGCGATGAATATTAAAAATTAAAAAATAATTTTATTTCAGAAAGTGTGGATAGAGTTGTTTTGTTTTGGTTGATATAGGAAGTTACCTAGAGACGAGGGGGATAAAGTAAATTAATTGAGAATTTTGAGAATTTTTGTTGGAAGGTATAGTTATAAATTTTTGAATCAGAAGTGAAGTAATTATAATTAAATGTATTTAAAATTAAAATAAAAATAAAATATTGAATTAAATGAAAAATGGTTTGAGTTGAATAATCAACAATAAGAAGGAACCCATACCCGTAAGCCGAAGATAAAAAGTATATCCATATTCTCTCATTCTCCATCTTGCAAACCTCTTCGTCCCTCCAAGATTTTCTGTGCCTACCTCTTCCTCTTCTTCTTCTACTCATTGGACTTTTGTCTGTTACCCTTTTAATCCAGCGATCATTGCCAAGAACACCTATGGTATGACATAATTTTCATTCTTCATTCTCCTCCGAGTATTCTATCTAGTCTAGTTTACACTGTAGTTATTTTACTTTATATTTTCTTGTTCATACTTCACTATTCTGTCCCGAACGTCATGATGGATCGTATAACTTTAAACAAAATTGGATACATAGGGTATCCTTGGAGAAGCACTTTTGTAGGATGAAGTGTTGAAGTCAGCATATTCCCTACTTTTATGGTTGCGGCACTTTCTTTGTATAATTCTTTTCTTGCATGCATAAGCAGTAAAGGTATTTCCATTTGCTTTATCAATTTCTACAATTCATTTTTCGGAACAGAGTTATACGCTTTTTTTAAGTCTATTAAAGCTGTTCTTAGCGTTTTTCTGTTATATCATCTGCCTGATTGTGTAAATGTGGTCAATACATGATCTCCCCGCCGTAAAGCCTGCCTAATCTTCGGATATATTGTTTTTGACATCCTCTTCTATCTTGTTTTCAAGGACTTTACCATAGAAACTCCCTACCATAGAGATTATACTAATACCTCTGTAATTTTCGCACTGTCTTCTGTTGCCCTTCTTGAAGAGAGAACAACTATGATTGTTTCCATTCTTCTGGTAGGTCCACACCGTTCATCGTCAGCTCAAAGATTCTATATAGCAATAAAAGCTTCAAAACCGATATCATACATAAAAAAATAAAGGTGTACAGGAGTAGCATGCATAAAGCATCCGGAAAGAGAAGATTTTTGTTGTGGCCGATATTTGATTGATTATAGTTTAATAATGTTTGGTCACACATTTGTTTTGTTTAGTCTTAAAAATACAATTATGATGTTTGAAAAATCCAAGATATTTGTTGTCTCTTTGATTGACCAACTCTCACTACTAATTAAAAAATCTGTAAATTTAAATACAAAGGATATCTTTTATTTTTTTTTCATATAACATTGGAAGAAAACTGTAGATAGCTCTAGAAGACCTATTTATTATTGCCTATAAAGATTAATTCATTTTTTCTTTCAAATCAACTGCACAAACTATTTTTTCACTAGTTTTTGATTTTAAAGAAGAAGGTCCAACAAGTCGATGGTTTTTAAGATTAAAACTCTTATCACAAATCGTCACAGTCGTTCTTCAGCCCATAATCTGCAGTTAGGGTCTTCATTAAAAAACTCCATGGTTTGCAGATTTTCCATTACTGGAGAATGTCACGTAAGGAATCCTGTAAGGGCTCGTAGCTGATTTCTGCTTGGTCTACGCAGTGCTTCAGGTCTTTTAGCACACGTCTGAGATATGTTCCCAGTAATACTTATTTTGTTTATGTATCCAGAATTTTATCTGGCTTCAGACTGTACATTTGGGTACCCCTGGAACTAACTCTAGACCGTCGAATATTGGCGCAAATTTATTATTCTTGTATTACCCTTTAAAATATTGTGAAGGGAAAGAAATTTTAACAGAAGTTCTACAACTGTTCTTGGAATGCCTTTCATACCTTCACTTCCTACTAATTTAACAATTGGTGACTGATGTAGTAGTTTATCACAGAAAAAAAAACAAACAATCCAGTAAAATAATCTAAAGATTAAAAATACTGGCCCCAATATATAAATCATAAAAGAGATCTGTCCTATCCCAAGATTTAAACGATTGACTCTCTTCAACTACTGCCGAAAATGTATCAATGGTTTTTGGGCTGTTAGGCCGGCGTCGATTGTCTTGCTGACTTGACGTTTCGCCAACACGAGCGGTTGGCATCTTCAGAAGTTGCTTCCTGGTTGACAGTCTGCGAACTACTGAGCTTTGCGTGGACGAAGCCCGTATTTATACGTCGGGAAGGAAGTTGGCGGGGCCTCAGTTGCTTTCGATTCCAATCGGTTCTGGTCGGTGTTATTCGTTAAGGGTAGAGTTTTCGCACCCTTAATTATGGGGACCCATGTTTTGTTGATCTTGACTGCTTCCTCTTTTTTATTAAAGTTGTTCGGGTGCTTCTCTACCTCTATGGCTTCTCTATAGAGTCTCGAATGGTATGCTGATGTAGTAGCGAGGACTTGGGTCTCCACAAACTTATTCCGATGGTCCATAGCGAGGGTATGTTTCGCTACAGCGGATTTGTCCGTCTGCCCCAGAAGACATTTGGCCTTGTGCTCTTTAATCCTGGTGTTGATCGAGCGTTTGGTAGTTCCTATGTACACGCTTCCACATGTGCACGGAATGCGGTAAATTCCCAAAGCCGACAGTGGATCTCTTCTGTTTTTTGCCGATCGAAGACATTCTTTGATTTTTCTCGTTGGTTTGAAAATAGTTTTCACAGCCCAAAAACCATTGATACATTAGACAATGGCCGCGAAAGCCTTTCACAGTTTACTGCCGAAAAATTTGACCATCTTACACAATGTTAATATCAAATATTTATTCGAAAAACAAATAATTTAAAGTCAAATTTATAGCCGCTTAATAAAGTCTCCAAAAAAATTATAAGTATAATATTATTTTTATTATTGGATTAGAGTTAGGGTGCTGGAAGTAAAAGCTTGTTTAAAAAAATCAAATTGAATTTTAATTTTTTAGTAATTTATAAAAATACTTATGTTTATATTTTCTTGTAAAAGAAAAGAGGTACAAACCAGGAATTAATTTTTCATACAAACACTGGTTACTTAGTTGCACTCAACGAGATTGTAGAAAGTTTCTACGAGGTAAAAAGTCATTTGGCTTCGCTCGGAGACGTTGTTCAATTAAAATTTGAAGAGTTGTTTTTTCTTTTTTTGTTACTTTTCATGTCTACAAATACCACTGAATTCTGAATTCTCCCTGTTTGTCGCATTTGAAATGTAAATCCTGCCGCAGTTTTCATCATGCGTCTTTTTCTAAATCGCGAATGTGGAATCAGCTTGTAAGACTTTAGAGACAATAAAATCTGAATAAATTCGCACCAGCTCCTTACAGCATTCGAAAAAAAGGTTGCTGATTTTTACAGTAATGAGAATAATTTAAAAACGAATGTATATTATTGAATTAATTTAATTTTTGCAAATATATAGTGCCTTCTAATAAAATTTAGGTTTTTATTCAAAATGGTATATTGAAGTTAAAAGTACAATCCTTGGAATGTTTCAAAGCACTGGACCTTTGAAATTTATACAGTAAGATAAATCAGAATGCGGTTTTTTGCATTCGATTCGTTAGAGCGTAAGGAAATTTTGTCGGAGACATTGCAGTCCTCATATCTGTATCTATTTTCTGTATGACTGGCCTAAGAATAAACAATAAACTGTGTTCGAGTTCTAACCTGAGCTAAACAGCATTTATTATTCGTTTCAAGTTGGTGTGGATTAACCGCAACATCTATACCTAAGCCGAAACTTTAAATCTCAGTGCCGTACAGCTCAACAGATATAACTGCAACTTTCAAGGTCAATTCATCGATGGTGGGAGGAGCCGAGAGTCAGTTGCATTCAAGCACCCGATGCGTAAACATCCGTATACTTAACATTGTACTTCAATTTTAGTGCGTTTGCTACGTTGTCAAATATCTTCGTAAATCGTGAAGACGTTATTGGTTGTTGAATTTTCATATTAAATACTAAGAGGTGAAATAATTTTTTATTAAAATGAATCGCGTAAGTGCCGTAAAAAATCGGATTCTGAGTGCACAAGCTCGTTTAAAATTTACAGGAAGCAGAAGGAAATGTTCTTCTTATACCTCTAAAATAATATTCGATTAGGCATCACCGCATCAACCAACGTCTGTCGTGTCCGGTCGTGTTAAATCGTCACGGTTGCAGTTATATCTGTTTAGCTGTAATTGGATCTATATTATACCAGCAGGTACCAACTGTTTTGTATGTAAACCCAATAAAAGATAACTAGTTTTCAAACTTTTCAATTGAAAATTTGGCATAATATAGACTTATTATAGTACTAATTAAAAAAGGTATAATTCATAATGACAATTATATTCAAGTATCAGTATTAGTCTCGATCTTATCGTCATCACTTCTTTCTACATTACTAATCAATTTATTTAGATTAGAAACTACCTGTAAGTATTTTAGCTCTACTGGTTTAACATGTTGAAAGCAACTTGTCCAGTTTTTATTGTCTATTGCAGCGAATTCACTTTCTATCAACTTTAGCACAGATGCACTTAGGTTTGGAGTTTGGTTTTGGCTAGCAATGTTCTTTTTCAACTGACACCCCAAGTAGCTGTATAGGATTTAGGAAGCAATAATAGGGGGTAGTCTTAATACTTCATGACTTTCTTGTTATGCTAAACAGTCAATGCCATACTCTTTTTTTGAATGTTTTTGAACGTAACACTTCTAATAATTGTTTTTGAAGTTATACTTCTATTCGGACACTCTGTGGAATGAATTAGTGTGTAGCTAAATGAGAAAAATCATTACATATGTAATGGTGTGAGTAAGAGAGAGACAGAATCACATATAAGGTATATTGTTCGGTAAAAACAAAGATGAAATATTTACTACATGTTATTAGTCATCACTATAAGTCCTTTTAATACCGTTTAAACATTCATTGCATTGAAAAGAGATAGATATACAACAAACAGTCTGAGCTATTGTTATTGTATTACATTGACGTATCGCATTATGTTTGACATATTATTTTATAATTCTGTCCAGTAAGTATACATATTAAGTTTAGTATTTTATATTAATAATAATATTCAGTAATGAGTATTGTATTGTAGTCTAAAATACCGTCACATGGTTGCATTATATCCTTCACTATGCTTTTGAGTCGAAGACATGCGTGTGAGTTAAAACCTGTTCCTGCAAAGTTACTGAAAAGTGCAGTTCAAAGTGCGTTAAAATTTTGTAAAAGTGTGTACCTATATGTTGTTAGAAAATGTTTTGCATTCTTTTCTAGTGTTTTAAAATCTGTAATAGCCCACGGTAAGCAAATCGGGTTTTGTAAACACTTTTATCTACTCTACCTCATATTATGTATCAATTTTTAGTTCGTGAAAACTGTCATTATAGACAGCAGTGCGTGAAGGATTAAAAGTGTGCGTGAAGTACCAATGTATTTTAAATGGAATTTACTTTTTCGCACTGTTTTTGACACGCCTTCATATAATCAAATATCCTTAGCATTCGCGTTGTCATGCTGTTGCTATGAGAGCATTAAATTTAACCAAAAGTTATTCTGACAGTTTTGTAGTTTAAATTTTCACATTTGAATTTGTAATTATTTTTTATTTGTTTATCGTAGATAAAATATTGTATGAAACTGTGCGTGAAGTGCTTTTTGCGCACTTACGCGATATATAGCACTCGCTTCGCTCGTGCTCTAAACATCGCGTGCGTGCGCAAAAAGCATACTTCACGAACTGTTTCATAAATAACTATTTTTGTACATTGATCGTTTTACTGTTTGGTTTTCGTGTTTGAAGTAAGGACACACATATACTGGTCTTATTTTTCTAAGTATTTATTTAATTGAATACAGTTAATTAAAAAAAAATATTTCTACTTGCCTGTGTTTGTAGTTATTAAGTTTTATTAGTTAACAGTGCATAGAAGTATAACTTCTGCCGGCAGTCCCACTAACTGCCACACCCTTTTTTTTGTGTAGCAAGTCTTTAGAGTAAATATTATTTTGATCCAAAAAAAATGAGCTTATCTTTCGTAGAGCTTGATGTGGGTACTCTTACCTTAAGCGTATCCATAAAAATAACGCTATTTTCTTGAGTTTTGGAAGTAAAGTTTCCAAAACCATTTCTCAAAACGATGCACATATTAATCCAAAATATGAATAATACAAAAGAACAATAATTATAAAACAAAAAACTAATAAAATATACAATAACATATGAAGAAGAATAAATATTAACACTAAATATCAGAAATTTATCGGAAGCTCCAGTAGACGACAATACTAGTATCTGTGAATCTATAAAAATATGATACCCAAACCTGTACAGATCGAAACCAGGCAATGAAAGCGGTAACCAGCCATCGTTAAATACTCATTAATTAGATATGTCAGTCCGCACGGACTTGGAAAGAATAATATAAAAATGGCATCTGAGCTAGGTATTGCCACACCTGCTGTATTGCCAGGCTGATTGCAATTACTTTTCAATTATATACTTCTTTCGAGATTTTTGTTGAAATTTATTAGGAGGCTCTAACAATATGATCAGCTACGTTATATATAGCTATAGTGATAAGTATCTAACTTTAAACTCGAGTGATTTATAGACCAACATACGCATTTAAATTACAAACGAAGGAAATGGAAAGATTAATGAAACCAAGATTTAACGATAAAAATTTTATATGGGTATGGGTATATACAAGCCGACTGAGAATAGAATAAACCATAATATATTTAAATTTTGTTCTCCAAATGAAAGCGATCGGGGAATTATAAATTCGGACATAATATTGATTTACGAAACGTTTAAACCTACTTGAGATTTTAGAGCAGATTTAAACGAGGAAGGTTGATTTGTGATATATCTATCGTAACTGCGAAATCTACAATATAAAGTGTGTATCCTGAAATTTTGAAATCATTTAATTATGATTTAAGTTGTCCTTTGAAAGTTTCAGAACAACTGCTAAAGAAATTTATAGAAAAAGGGTTAACTCAACAATTGTACGCAAATATGATTTTTTAAAGATTTTTTCAGTTATATTGAAAGTTTATCTAATTTCAGCGTGAAAGGTCATTTTAGTGCATTTTCATCAGAAACGATGTTTAATTATCAAAGTTGCCAGGATCAAAGATAATTTGAAAAATGCCACATTAAAACTGATGCACAGAGATCTGTAGAAGGCTTTTTTTTGTTTTATGAGGGTTGGAAATCGTCAAAAGAGACTGGGAAGGGACCCAGTAGTGTCTGTCGGATTCACCCACCGAAGAAGCCCTGGTATAGGCATACATCTGCCCGCTCGCCCTGTCTTTGACACCCTTACTCACTCACGCCTGATTTTTTTTCTGTTTTTATAATTTTTACGGTTTTTTCTATTATTATTATTAATTTTAAGTTTTTTTTTGTAAGGCTCTCTTATCCTCCTTCTTTCGTTTAATCACACTACTTACATACCCATGTACACATTTCCATACACTCTCAACGCATTCTCTCAGCATCTCTCTCTCTCTCTTCCGTCTATCTACCGCATTCCAAAATCGTATGTTGGACAGTATCCAAAGCCCCACAGTACGGACAGTCGGGCGTTTCCGCCCTATGGAACCTGTGCAGGTACGACCGAAAACACCAATGTCCAGTAAATACCTGGGTCAGAGCATAATCCGTAGAGCGGTGCTTACACTTCAACCAGTTCTTATGTCCGGAATGAGTTACTTCGTATACTGTGCCACATCTTCCCTCCCATTCCATTCCAATTGCCACATCTCAATAGATATGGCCCTCTCTTCACGCCTCTCATTTTCGCCCATATCCGTCTCGCTACGTCGACGGTACATCCTCGCTGGTTCGTCCGCCAGGATGTGTGTTGGCACGAAGCCCGTTACAACCCAAAGGGCCGTAGCGGACACTGTGCGATAAGCACACGATACCATTAGAAGACTTGACCTGTCAACCCTGGTGAGAAGCCTCCTATGAAAGGCAACTCCGGCGGTTTCGTGCCACACGGGAGGCGCATACAGTACCAGTTTGAGCCCGCCAATTCTTGGCCTGATGCCCCCGAGGGCCTTTGTACGTTCGCGTGCCTTCGAGGTTACCCTTTTAAGGTGTTCCCCCATCGTCCATTCTCGTGCAGAGTCACTTCTAGATACTTTAAGCATGGTTTCGGTGTAATCCGCACCCCATCTACGTCGAAGTTCACTCCTTCTTTCTTTTTAGGGCCTCTAAGGACCACTGCCTCCAGATTCAGACCATTCTCTTTCATCCAGTCTACTATGATCTGTAGAAGGCTACATACCTAAAAACTACAAGTAATTAGATGTCACTTCTCAAGACAAATAGTTCTCGATTTAAACTTATTCCAATGATTGAATTCTAATATATTACGCCACAGAGAAGGTACAAAATCCTTAACGGAATAATAATTCAATTAACTCATGTGAGGCAACACCAGTTGGGACGTCGATTGAGCAATATCTAGAGGGGGAAATTATAATCAATACTAGAAAAAACTTATATAGGTACAAAACGATGAAGGGCCTATTAGTAAGTAAAATAAACCGAATATTTTAATAACAGCATGAAATTTTGGATTTTTCCAAAGAAACTGAATTCAAAGAACCGTTCCAGTTTATCTGCTGATAAATGCATGCCACTGTAATATAAACAAGAACAAAACTGGTTTAATGTATGCATTATTTGAAAATTAATATAATTCAATCAAAGACTGTTGCATTACCTATTTTTATTAGATCGTTGAATTGGGGTAAAAACAAATATCAAAGAAACTAAAAAATATATAAGAACACGATCCTAACATATTAAACACCGATTTGGAAAAAAATCTTCAAAATGTTTTCCCAAATGTCTTAAGGTAGGGTAAGTCCGGCCCGGATAGATGGCCATAGTTTTTGTCAAACACTAAAAATTTTTTTTTTGAGATTAGTCTTTAATTATTAAAGTATGATAGAGCACAAATAAAAGTAATCAATTTATTTTATTCAAATAAAATAAAAAATAAAAACATAGCTAAAACTACGTCTGTAAAGCTAGAAAGGTCAAGTCGGCAGAATCACTCGTATTATATCTCAAAATTTAGTGCTCATTTAGTGACGTCTGTTAATTCCATTAGCTTCCGTTTTAGAGTCTTCGTCTAGTTCTCAAGACTGCTGGCGTCGTTATATTAGCAGTAGTTGCTTTGAAAAAAAATAAAAAAAATAATTTTTTTTTAACACACACACACAGGGGCTACATCGCGAGAAGAGTCAGGGTAGTTTCCTGTGACCTTATAACGTTGAGATCTGATGAAAACTCGATATTTGCAATACAGAATAATTACCATAACTTTTCGATTTTTGAAAACTTCGATTTTCTTAGCGGGCAGTTAAAAAATGATTTTTTTTTTAAATTCTGGGTTTACCGGTATCATTAATTGAGCACTAATTATTAACTCTTTTCAATTTCACCAATACCGATTTTAAAGTCATCTTTCAGCTCTATGATTGCTCGTATCGTTATATCAACAGTTATCTATACTTAAAAACTGAATTTTTTTTTTTTTTGAAAAATCTGTTTGCTTGTACAGGCAGCACTAATTGAGTACTTAATTATTAGCTGATGTGCCTCTCACTCCAACTGTATCATAGGGCGGTCACGAATGGTACACTGCTGGCTTAATGAAAAGTTAGCAGTGTTCTCATTTTTAGTCCCCCTATCAGAGCACCAAATATCTGTTATCAGCACTAAATTAGCACTAATTGAGCACTTAATTATTAGCTGATGTGCCTCTCGCTCCAACTGTATCATAGCGCGGTCACAAATGGTACACTGCTAGCTTAATGAAAAGTTAGCAGTGTTCTCATTTTTAGTCCCCCTATCACAGCACCAAATATCTGTTATCAGCACTAAATTAGCACTAAATGAGCACCAAATTTTGAGATATAATACGATTGATTCTGCCGACTTAACCTTTCTAGCTTTACAGACGTGCTAAAACTTTTCCCGAGGTGTCGGGAGAAATGAAGTCCCTGAAGCCTCTTGTAAATTTTCTGTTATTAATTATATAAATAATTTAATTTTACTTAGATTTTACCCATGTTTTGTATATTGCCAAGTTGTAAAGTAAGCAAGGTTACCTATAAAGTCACATAATAGTAGTTTACGTAACAAGTCCTGAAAGTGGTCTTTTACTGGACGAGTGGGTAATTGCAGGGCGAGCCGCAGTCCAGTAAAAGCACTTTTGGGACGTATTACTTACAATATTTTTTTAAACCGGCCAGCATTTAGTAATTTCCAGTTTATTTTTGGGTTAGAAAATCTTATTTTGTCGGACCGGGCCAGAAAATAATTGTGATAGTCCGGTAAAAGCATTTACCGGACTCATTTTTATTTTCTGGTCTTGTCCGACAAAATGAGATTATCTGACCTAAAAATAAACCGGAAGTACTAATTTCTGGCCGGTTTAAAAAAAACATAATTTAAAGAACTAAAATTTACTATTTTCAGTTAAACACAAAATCAGGGACAATAGAGCAGAAAATGATAGCGTGCATATGTAGAGAGGTACGATTCAATTTTGAAGCATTCAGTTCAGCAGTTATTAATTGTGCAAATGCCGATCTGTGCAATGTGCTCAAACGGTCATTTTAACGAACTCCTAAAGGCAAATTCAGTTGGTTTGTAATAATTGGATGAGAAGATTCATCCGAAATGGCTCGTCATGTGTTACATTAGTTACGTAAATTGCCTTGCTTTACGCCTGACAGAGAAAAAATTAATGACATTGGTTTTTAATTTTCTGGTTGTCCCGTTGACACATTTTTTTTGTAACAGAATTAGAGGAAAACAAAAAAAACAGTTTTTATTATAAAATACATAGAATGTTTTATTATATCGCAAACTACGGGTGGAAACGAATTTGGTTTAATGTCATTAGCTATATTTTTTCTACTAATACACACTGTAATACTGTAATTTTACATTTTACAAATAAAATTTTTAATAGCTAATGCATTTATTTATCTTTATTATGTATTATGTTTAACGATGGATGGTTATCGCTTCCATTGTATTATATCACCTGTTTTGATCTTTACAAGTTCGGCTTTTATATTTTTAGGGATGCACCAATTCTAGTATTCTCAGAGTATTGTCGTTGACCGGAGCTTTCGAAACATTTTTGTTGCCTATTTAGTGTTGATGTTTATTCTTCTTTACATGTTATTGTTATTTTATTTATTAGTGTTATGTTTTTTGTTTAATAAATACAGGTATTTTATATTATTCAGTAAAATAATTGAAAAGAAAAGTCGATACCTGCTGGTATAATATAGATCCTATTACGGTCCTGAGCTTTAAAGTGTCGGCTTAGGTAGCTTTTAAAATTAATCAGTCCGTACGAACTTGGTACGAATAAGATCTATTAACACCATCCTTTCCAGAACAGTGTAGAATGTTCTATATTAATCTCAAAAGGTAAATCTCAATTGTTGATTACTTCTGGACCCTATCAGCCCTCCTATGTTGGCTCTTGCTACACAATCGTTGTAATAGAAAATATATTTTATTTATTTTATTTATTAGTGTTATGTTTTTTGTTTAATAAATACAGGTATTTTATATTATTCAGTAAAATAATTGAAAAGAAAAGTCGATACCTCTGCTGGTATAATATAGATCCTATTACGGCCCTGAGCTTTAAAGTGTCGGCTTAGGTAGATTTTAAGATTAATCAGTCCGTACGAACTTGGTACGAATAAGATCTATTAACACCATCCTTTCCAGAACAGTGTAGAATGTTCTATATTAATCTCGAAAGGTAAATCTCAGTTGTTGATTACTTCTGGACCCTATCGGCCCTTCTATATTGGCTCTTGCTACACAATCGTTGTAATAGAAAATATATTTTATTTATTTTATTTATTAGTGTTATGTTTTTTGTTTAATAAATACAGGTATTTTATATTATTCAGTAAAATAATTGAAAAGAAAAGTCGATACCTCTGCTGGTATAATATAGATCCTATTACGGCCCTGAGCTTTAAAGTGTCGGCTTAGGTAGATTTTAAGATTAATCAGTCCGTACGAACTTGGTACGAATAAGATCTATTAACACCATCCTTTCCAGAACAGTGTAGAATGTTCTATATTAATCTCGAAAGGTTAATCTCAGTTGTTGATTACTTCTGGACCCTATCAGCCCTTCTATGTTGGCTCTTGCTACACAATCGTTGTAATGGAAAATATATAAAATTATCTGAATGATTCGTTAAAATAACATTATTAATATGCAGATGGCATAATTCAAATGCTACCCTATTTTTTGTTTTTTTTACTAAAAAAATGTGTTGTCTTTTGGCGTCGACGGTATCTGAATTATAAACAGGACAAGGGACTGTCTTGTTTGTCATTCACGTATTTCATATCGTTTTACATTTTTTTATGTGTCTGTAGGTACCTGCAGGGAATAAAATTATTCGCAAGAAAACAGTTTATGACGCACATCAACTAAACAAAAGTATTTTACGCTAAAACATGAAATTCATAATTATGTACTAAAAGTTCATTAACTAAATGGATAATATTTTTAATAAATTTAATGTTGCTTATATAAAATTTTTTATTACAGGAAAACATATCCCTCATCATCCCTTGGGTAATAGGATTTATAACATTCATGGCTTTGGAAGCACTTTCAATGGTGTATTCAAATGTCCTCAGGGATCATGTTAATAAGGTAAATTTTACCCTTAATATTAATTAATAAACAAGATTCCTACATGCCTAAATGCAAGGAAACCTTTATCAGGTTTATTTTTTAAGAATTAGGTACTTATAACCAAATAAGGAACATGCATAATGAAGAAATTACAGGAAAAACTTCTCTCTTTTTCGCTTAGTTTTACTTTGTGTTGTATATTCTTTTTTTTTACTAAACTTATTGGATATTGTTTCTGTGTTAAAACTTTTAAACCATATTTATGTACTAGTTTTTACCTGTGACTAATATAATAAGTTTAACGTAATATCCAAGAGACGAGGTCCACGGATGTCCACCCTGGGCACCAGGTATCTTGGACATGTTGCCTATCCAAGAAGAGGCAAACATACAACTCATCCATCACAATGAATGATCAGACACTAGAGGCAAGCGACTCCATTACGCTAGTTGGTATAACGATCTCCCAGGACTTACTATGGAACGAACATATTGCATCCATAGCAACTGCAGCAGTAAAGAAATTAGGCTTTCTGTTTAGAGCACGGAAGTATTTCTCTCCATCCAACTTAGCTACTCTTTACAAAGCTCAAATACGACCCTATCTTGAAAATTTAGATGAGAATATTGCCTGCTCTTACTGCCATCGCATTTAATATCATAATAAACTTACTACCTGCTCTCTTTGATTAAAACTTTTGCTTTTAATCAAGGACTCGAATATTAGATTTTACATTTTAGCATTAAACAGGGAAACATTTGTACATGTGATACCTTCAACAACGATGCCGATCAGGTTGTCCAAGCGCTTCCTGCACTCCATACCCTCGCGGTTCCAGCCTAAGCTGATTATATAGATCTGACCTATATTTTACTTGTAACATAAATTAATACAACTTCTTTACTTGCTAACCAATTTGAATGGAAGTGAAGCCCATCAAAATATATTCCTGAAAACTGTATCCAAATCGGTTTGGTCGTTTGTTAAATTAGCGTTAACAAACATACAGAGAAACAGTTATACAGATATACATTCATGATTTATAGGCGTCCATCATGTCCGATGTCGACTCTCTCCAGAATTCGCATGTTGACATTTCTTAAGTGACATTTGCCTTGTTTTTGAGAACAAGCTGGACATTGCAGGTCACAAGTTCTGCTAGTGGACTGACTGGGTTGGTCTGGTTGATCTGGTGTGTTGTTAGCAGACTGACTGTGTTGTGTCCGATGTTGTGACTGAGACTTCACACTTGGAGTTGCTGCTGCGGTGGTGTTCGTCAGATAGGTTTTGATTGAAAAGTACGAGATGCTGATTCTCACACCTGGGTGTTTATGGCGCATGTGTTTAGACCTGACTCTGATTTATTTGTTTGGTCGCAGATTGTACAAATGGTATTATTTTCGGATTCATTCGGTGCTGCAACTGTCTCTGTGTAAGGTGTGAAAGAACATACTGTCTCCCTAGGGCATACTCATATTGGCCATTTTCAAATCTTTATTAAGAACGTCACACTATCTTTGGTTTGCGCTCGGTTTCCATCTTTTATCTCAGCTAAAGCAATTTTGTACGGGATTCGATTTTCTTCCATCCTACTAAGGTGTCATTAGCCATCTTAATCTTCTTTTTCGTAGGATTTCTTCGATGGCGCGCATGTCAGACCTTTCAAGGATGACTTCATTGGGACATAGTCTTTCAAAGGAATATTCAGAATACTTGTTAGACAGCGCATATGGAAGGAGTTTAACTTTTTATATGCCTTACTAAAACGGTCCAACATTCGGAAGAATAGAGAAAAATAAACAAAAGTGAATGCATGTTTTTTTAAGTACCTAGGTATATTCGGTCAAATAATACTCCATAGCGTAGTGCCATATCTATTTTTTTTTTTTTAATTTTATTATGGTACTTTAGAATAAAACAAGAAGAAGCGTATTCAGAATTAAAACCAATTAAAGCTGGCGTACCCCAAGGAAGTGTATTGGGCCCGGTCTTGTACCTTTTATACACTTGTGATATACCTCTGTTAGAAAATAATACCTTAGCTACCTTTGCTGATGACACTGCTATATTAGCAGTAGGAAGAAGCAATGAGGAAGCTACAGAGAAATTACAAACAGCTGTCAATAGAATAAATATTTGGACAAAAAAATGGAAAATTAGATTAAATGAAACTAAATCTATACATGTTAACTTCACTAATAAAGTATGTCAACATATACCAGTAAACATAAACAATAATATAGTACCATACTCGAACACAGCAAAATACCTAGGTATAACGCTAGATGCAAAGCTCCGTTGGAAAGCACATGTTAAAAAGAAAAGAGAAGAACTAGGCATCAGATACAGAAAAATGTATTGGTTGATTGGAAGAAACTCCACTCTGTCTCTACATAACAAATTGCTACTATACAAGCAAATATTAAAACCAGTTTGGACTTATGGTATACAACTTTGGGGATGTACCAAACAGACGAACTTAAATATAATACAACGTTTCCAAAATAAAGTATTGAGGAATATAGCTAATGTTCCCTGGTATATTCGTAATAGTGATCTTCATAGAGACCTGAAGATGGAAACTATTGAACAAACCATTACTCAAATTGCCATTAGCCATGAAGAAAGGCTCCACCAACATGTGAACGTCGAGGCGATCCAGCTCCTAGACAACACAAGGATAGAAAGAAGACTTAAAAGGACAAAACCATTTGAGTTAGTTAAGTGAAAGTGCAAAAGCAGAGTAAAGTGCGTTGTAACACGTTAAGTTTAGTGTAAAACGGATATGTTAGAACCTAAGGAAGATACTGATGAGTATACCCTAGTTTAAGTTTTCAAACCTAGTAAATTAAGTTAGAATAAAATTGCTCATTGGTGTACATGACCAGATTGTAATGTACAAAAATGCCAAATGGGTGTTTTATAAAAAAAAAAAAATTTTATTATGATATTATACATATATCTACTAAAAGATAAAAGATAATACTTATAAGGGTATAAGAATTATTCCAATTTTGTTGTGTACAAAAAAAATAAACGTTAAGAAATACATGTATACGTATTATTTAATTGATTTAGTTTCCAAACATAATTCGTTTTAATTAATAGACCTTCCTATATTACCTATACACAACACCTGACAGTAGTAAAGGAGACACTGTAGCACACTTTTTGACCTTTGAACCCTTGCCAGCCACCCGGGCTACCCCCTCCACTACACCCTTGCAGCAGGGTGCCAACTTCAGATCGGTCGGTAAGTTAGGGATCTTAAAGCGCAAACCCTTGTGACGTCATCGTATCAACTTCAGATCATTTTGATGTATCAACCTGGTCTCGCATAGACCCGCCATCTTGTTAACAGTGTTGCCAACTTCAGACTGGATGATATAATAATATTTTAAAAAATTACCTTAGGACACTATAAGGCCCCTTCACAAATAATAACAAAAAAAAGCTTATTTCAGTAAATTGTTCAGTAAACGTTAAGAATTAAATTGTAATCAATTCAGAAGGTATATTTTCAAAGTTTGTAGGGACCTTTTATAATGAATTTTTACGTAATTAGGTCACGTGACATGTAAAGAACAATATCACTTTTACGAGATTTATGTAAAAGATTATTTAAATAATATATAAAAATTGTAAAAAATTATGATTACCTTATTATGCGCCAACTTCAGACAGGCGTTAACTTCATAACCCTCGAATTGTAATAATGACTCACCAGGTTCGGTTGGATTTCTTAATATTTGGTAATAGGAGTAGGATATTTGCTCATCTTAGTTAATTATCCAGCAAAGACCACGTGGAGGTGTGAGCAACCTTTGCCTGGAGAGGATAGGTAAGCAGGAAGAATAGGGAAGGTCAAACAGCAGCGGTTCTTTAATAGGCAACAATTTCCTCTGATCATGCTCATAAGAACATACTGAAAACGCTATACGTACTTAACTTAATAGGTTACTGCAAACTTTGTAGATTCGTCTTACCGAAACCCTAAGTTTATAGTACTTCTCCCTTCGTAAAGGTACCTGGCGCGTATCAGTGCAGGAAAAAGTCGACTAAGAAAAGGGACATCAAACAATAAATTAAATTTTCATTCATATCAATAGGAATCAAAATATCAATTGGGAATTCTTCTTTATCGCAAGGGCGTCATTTTGTAGAAACCTAGTTTATATAAATTATTTAAAAAATTGACGCACATATACTTTCTGACTTTCAAGAACAAATTCGAAGAATTTCAAAAAATATTAAGAAACACAACAAGATTCAATTCATAAAAACTATTAAGGAAAAACAAAGAATTTTCAAAAAAGAATCAAAAAGTGAACAGTAAAAATTATTAAAAAATCATAACTGTATAAAAAATTAAATAAACTCAAATTAAAAAACTTAAAAAACAATTATAAAACTAAGAATAATAACGAATAAAAATGTTAAGGAATTCATAAAAGTAATTAAAAGAAAAACAAAGAATTTTCAAAAAAAAAAAGAATCAAGGAGTAATCAGAAAACATTATAAAAAATCGTAAACTGTATAAGGAAATTATAAAACGTAGAATAATAACGAATAAAAAATGTTAAGAAAATCATAAAAATAATTAAAAGAAAAGCAAAGATTTTCAAAAAAGAATCAAAAAGTGAACAGTAAAAATTATTAAAAAATCATAAACTGTATAAGAAAATTAAATAAACTCAAAATAAAAAACCTTAAAAACATTTATAAAACGTAGAATAATAACGAATAAAAATGTTAAGGAATTCATAAAAGTAATAAAAAGAAAAACAAAGAATTTTCAAAAAAAGAATCAAGGAGTAATCAGAAAACATTATAAAAAATCGTAAACTGTATAAGGAAATTATAAAACGTAGAATAATAACGAATAAAAAATGTTAAGAAAATCATAAAAATAATTAAAAGAAAAGCAAAGATTTTCAAAAAAGAATCAAAAAGTGAACAGTAAAAATTATTAAAAAATCATAAACTGTATAAGAAAATTAAATAAACTCAAAATAAAAAACCTTAAAAACATTTATAAAACGTAGAATAATAACGAATAAAAATGCTAAGGAATTCATAAAAGTAATTAAAAGAATAACAAAGAATTTTCAAAAAAAAGAATCAAGGAGTAATCAGAAAACATTATTAAAAATCGTAAACTGTATAAGGAAATTATAAAACGTAGAATAATAACGAATAAAAATGTTAAGAAATTCATAAATAATTAAAAGAAAAACAAAGATTTTCAAAAAAGAATCAAAAAGTGAACAGTAAAAATTATTAAAAAATCATAAACTGTATAAGAAAATTAAATAAACTCAAAATAAAAAACCTTAAAAACATTTATAAAACGTAGAATAATAACGAATAAAAATGTTAAGGAATTCATAAAAGTAATTAAAAGAAAAACAAAGAATTTTCAAAAAAAGAATCAAGGAGTAATCAGAAAACATTATTAAAAATCGTAAACTGTATAAGGAAATTATAAAACGTAGAATAATAACGAATAAAAATGTTAAGAAATTCATAAATAATTAAAAGAAAAACAAAGAATTTTCAAAAAAGAATCACAAAGTGAACAGTAAAAATTATTAAAAAAAATCATAACTGTATAAAAAAAAATTAAATAAACTCAAATTAAAAAACCTTAAAATAATTATAAAACGTAGAATAATAACGAATAAAAATGTTAAGAAATTCATAAATAATTAAAAGAAAAACAAAGATTTTTCAAAAAAAAATCAAGGAGTAATCAGTAAATATTATTAAAAAATCGTAAACTGTATAAGGAAATTATGAAACTCAAAATAAAAAACCTTAAAATAATTATAAAACGTACAATAATAACGAATAAAAATGTTAAGAAAATCATAAAAATAATTAAAGAAAAGCAAAGATTTTCAAAAAAGAATCAAGGCAAAAGAATCAAAGAGTAAATAGTAAAAATTATTAGAAACACAAAGAATAACGGAACAAAATATTGATAAAACTAAAAAAAAATATCAAATAAATTATAAGAAAAACTAAGATTTATATATTAAAATTATTAAAAAATTATTACAACAATTTAAGAAAAAACTTAGAATTGTATCGGAAAAAAGAGGGAGATCAAACAATAAATATTTTAAAAACTTTAAATAAAAATAGAATTACCTACATACCACAAAAGATTTTGGAAACACACAACACTTGCATTAAAAAATTCACAACACACATCCACTCAAGTCGATCGTTGGAAATAAAATAAAAAAACAGGAAATTTGATAAACAAAAAACCGCAAAAACGGCATGTGCAAAATTATCTATTCTTATCAGTAAAGTTACATGGAAAAGTATCATTTAGATTGAAACAACAAAATAATTTTATAAAATCTGAAAATTATTAAGAAAACTGTTTGGACATATATTATAAAAAAATTATGATAAAACTTAGACAAATAAAAAAACGTTAGGATAAATAATATTCAGGATCAAGGCCAATGAGCAGTATAAAAAACAAAAAGTTTTAAAAGTAATTTCTGAACAAAAATTAGCAAAAAAAAGCAGAGCAACATGGATCCAAAATTATCAGCTTAACAAAAAATAAGAACACAAATTTATAACTATTGTATAAGGTATGGTCAGAATGACCCAAATATACTATGGCATATTAAAATATAATTATTCAGAACTCATCTGAATTTCGGGAAAATATTTAAAAACCTACGGAGATAAAGGAAAAAAGTTACTTTAAGATTCAAATGATAACGTTCGTCTTTAGCAAAGCAGTAACAACCTGGGGCATTCTAAAGATAATTTTCAAAACCATCTTAAAATAGCCAAAATTGTTAAAAATTTAACTCACTCGCCAATTCTTTTTGAAGACACACGTCTGATCACTAAGACTGACTAGTTCAGAATGAATTAGAAAGACTCTGTTTTCAGTTTATAACATTTAAAAGGGGCGTGGCTTAAAATTTTCAAGAAAGGAATTTTCCTTAAGAAAAAAGTATATGTTAGCTAGTTTAATTCCAGTAATATACAAGTGGTAACAACTTCCGAAAAGTTTCTCGGATCTAAATTCAGAATGTACCAAATTACGTAGGAAAAAAAACATAAAATTAATTTTTAAACGTATTAAAGACTAAACACAGAGTGTCAAAAAAAAATGAATAATAAATAATTTAAATGATTACGCTATACATACTAATCATAATAGGTTACTGGTAACTTTTGTAGATTCGTTTTACCGAAACTCTTCTTAAAGATAACTAATGTGTAGTAGCGAAAGAAAAAGTTGAATATTAAAAAAAAGGCCTCAACCAATAAAAATAAAAATTTATTCTAACCTGTTTAACGTAGCTAGGCTCAAAGTGCCCGCAATAAAAATACTATACTGCCACAGTGATAAAAAAGTGTCATTAATGACAGGCAGGCAGAGTATGTAATGCAAACGACACCTAAATCCAAAAAAAACTATTGCTATCTATATTAAACGATAAACGTTATTAATCTGGGAACATTCGTAGGGCAATCGTAAGCCAGTCGTTAACTAGTCGTAAGCCAATCGTAAGATAATCGTAAGTAGTCGTAAGGCAGTCGTAAGACAGTCGTTAACTAGTTATTAATTATAAATATGAAAACACATATAAAATAAATCATATATAAGGACGACAGGACCTAGCGAACATTGCGGATGAATAATCACATAATCGAAGCAAATGAAGAACCTGATAATTACTAACATAAGAAGTATTGGAAAGGTTCACATAAAATCGATAAAGCTTATGGCCCAGAATATGACTGGAAACTGATAAAGTGGAGATTAGGTGAAAAAAGATCTTTGCTTTAATGACGAATGTATTATTGTCGGAGACAAAGAATTTAATAGTACTTCCGGTTTAAATGAGTTACTTTTTACAAGAAACCAAAGAAATTTACTTAACATGATCACCATATTTACAAACATATATTAGAATTAACAGGCGTTCATCGTGATAGCAGAGGATATCTCAACCACACAGGGGGTAAAGAGAAGTTTAAAACTATAATTAAACCATTATATAAATTATATAAAAGAAGACGTTGTTTAGCTAAACTGACACCAAAAAAAGGGGTCGGAATTTAGCTCAAATCATTTAAAATATTAAGGATCAAGGCCAATGAGCAGTATAAAATCAGAGTTAATCAACGAAATTTCATAGCAGAGCGTAGCAGAGCATTATAACAGAGGGTAGCAGAGGGTAGCAGAGGGTAGCAGAGCGTAGCAGAGGGTAGCAGAGCGTAGCAGAGGGTAGCAGAGCGTAGCAGAGAATTATAACAGAGCGTAGCAGAGGGTAGCAGAGGGTAGCAGAGCGTAGCAGAGAATTATAACAGAGCGTAGCAGAGGGTAGCAGAGGGTAGCAGAGCGTAGCAGAGCATTATAACAGAGCGTAGCAGAGGGTAGCAGAGCATTATAACAGAGCATAGCAGAGGGTAGCAGAGGGTAGCAGAGCATTATAACAGAGCATAGCAGAGGGTAGCAGAGGGTAGCAGAGCGTAGCAGAGAATTATAACAGAGCGTAGCAGAGGGTAGCAGAGCATTATAACAGAGCGTAGAAGAGGGTAGCAGAGGGTAGCAAAAACGTACATAACAAATGTATAAATCAAAAAGTCAAAGTCGAGAATTCATTTTGCTAACATTATACCTTTAAGCAGAATGGTTCAAGTAAACGAACTCGCAGCGTTTGTGAGAGAAACGTACAAAGCTCTCAAAAAAAAGCAAGCTGATGAAAAAATAACTACTAGAATCAACGCTTAATCCAATAACTACACCTCTTAAAGAAATAGCTAATTATGTGAACGAAAAAGTCACTAAAACAGAACTCAGCGAAAATGACTCACTGACCAATCAATCAACAGAGGGGGAACATAATCAAATATCTTATGAAAATAACATCATTAATCTTGAAAAATATATTCAAGATTTAGGAAATACAGATCAAATATACGGGCCAAAGTTCAACTGGCCTACGGGAGAATGGTCGCTTGGAAATAAAACAATTGAGTTTGATAAAGATATCATTCTGACGGACTCACACAAGTTTAAACCTACGCAAGGTGTCTACGTCCTGCTGTTTTCAAAGCAACCAATACAATATACGCTTACCGATCAAAAAAAAGTCTAAATACTTATGCTCAGAATAACCCAAATATATTAGTCGATCATCTAAGAAGTCTGTACAACAATGGCTCGTCCATATATTAAAGATCATTGAAGAATTAGAAAATCTAGGAATTATTGAGAAATAAGTTGCATTATTTTGTTATTGAACACATTACAATACATATTCACACCTAATTTTTTGTTTTATTTAAAATAATCTAGATAGCAAGCTGCCTTAAAGAAATAAGATTAAAAAGAATTTGTATGTTTTGTTTTCACGAAACATTAGACTTAAAGATATATGTCATAATAAAATATAAGATACGATATTATCTTACGAGATAGGCGTTAACCAATGTAGAATTTAATAAAATCTTACAAATAATAGTAGATAATGGAAATCTTCTAAAATATTAAAAGCGCGTGACCTTGGCGCATAAGCAGGTTCGCAATGTGTGACGTAATCGACTGATTGGTTAGAGTGATAACTGCATTTGCAAAGCATCACGGCCCCAGCCCCACCACACCTTAGACCCCTTTACACAAATTAACGAAAGGCCCCGTTGTTAGACAATGTTAGAGAGCTCAAAACATAGTAATTTCACCTCCCTCTTCCCAAAGGTCTTAATTTAAGGAATACCCTCTTTAACTACCGGTGCATTATACGTAAGGTTACCTGAGTGTTAACATGGAAAAAATAGAGAAATTGGAAAGGCATGCAGCAGCAAAACATATCAAGAACTTAAAGATTGAAGATATTTGTATAAAACAGTGGTATTTAGATCGCCAGATATACTGCTACATTCTGAAGACTGGTGATATCACAGTATATTTTGCGGTAATGTCGAGAATGGACTTTGATCCCTTAAAAGAGCATGATTCACCGAAAACCTTAAATTATATATATACTCTACCGGAATATCGCCGAAGAGGATACGCCGAAAAACTAATTGGACATGTGAAGAATAACGAACAATTTACTGCTTTTTGTGATAATATCAAATCAGAAAAATTATTTTCAAAATGTAAATGTATAAACCACGGCGAAGTTTTCGGTTCTGTAATGTTTAGATATCCTTAAATAAATTTTTGTAGTACTAAGTATTTTCTTTTTAAACTCATATGTCTGTGAGAGCTAATTGGTCGTAATTTTTAAAAAACACTGCAACTTATGAAAAACTTGGAATTAATTAAAACATTTAAGTTCTCCAAAACGGAGTAGAGCAATATGTTAAAATAATTTGAAATATGAACATTAATACAAAAGTCATATATTAAGTAAAAAAAAGGTTGTAATGCTGGAAAAAACGAAAAAATCAATGTACAAGTAATTGTTAAAATTAATTTGCGAAATAATACTATTAAGTAAAGCATTTCTTTATTTAAAAATGGGAATGTCACCCTGATATGGGTATTTTTATATATGTAGGTATTCGCAGTTTTAAACCTACATATTGAATACTTAGGCTTGTAAAACGAGCACACTTTGACCTTTGAACCCTTGCCAACCAGCCGGACTACCCCCTCCACTCCACACCCGGCTTGCAGCAGGGTGCCAACTTCAGACTAAGGATCTTCAGCGTAGCCAAGACGCAAACCTTTGTGATGTCATCGTACCAATAGCCTTACCAACTTCAGGTTAACATTTCGGCAATTTTTCTCTTACGTTCGGCTACGTCAACTGGATTGTCTGGCATGTTGTCGAATACCAGACAATCCAGTTGACGTAGCCGAACGTAAGAGAAAAATTGCCGAAATGTTAACCTGAAGTTGGTAAGGCTATTGGTACGATGACATCACAAAGGTTTGCGTCTTGGCTACGCTGAAGATCCTTAGTCTGAAGTTGGCACCCTGCTGCAAGCCGGGTGTGGAGTGGAGGGGGTAGTCCTGCTGGTTGGCAAGGGTTCAAAGGTCAAAGTGTGCTCGTTTTACAAGCCTAAGTATTCAATATGTAGGTTTAAAACTGCGAATACCTACATATATAAAAATACCCATATCAGGGTGACATTCCCATTTTTAAATAAAGAAATGCTTTACTTAATAGTATTATTTCGCAAATTAATTTTAACAATTACTTGTACATTGATTTTTTCGTTTTTTCCAGCATTACAACCTTTTTTTTACTTAATATATGACTTTTGTATTAATGTTCATATTTCAAATTATTTTAACATATTGCTCTACTCCGTTTTGGAGAACTTAAATGTTTTAATTAATTCCAAGTTTTTCATAAGTTGCAGTGTTTTTTAAAAATTACGACCAATTAGCTCTCACAGAAATATGAGTTTAAAAAGAAAATACTTAGTACTACAAAAATTTATTTAAGGATATCTAACATTACAGAACCGAAAACTTCGCCGTGTTTATACATTTACATTTTGAAAATAATTTTTCTGATTTGATATTATCACAAAAAGCAGTAAATTGTTCGTTATTCTTCACATGTCCAAATTA
>CAXIIO010001047.1:0-40729 GCA_964028335.1 Altica lythri
ATTTCGACATTTAAGTGATATTTTAAAACTAACCGTAGAATCGACTTAAAATTTCGACATTTAAGTGATATTTTCAAAACTAACCGTAGAATCGACTCAGAATGCTCTAAATCGACAGAAAGGGGCTTGTTTTACGTTGTTTGGTCGTTTTACACTCAAAATGACCACCAATTATTAAAATTTCGACATTTAAGTGATATTTTCAAAACTAACCGTAGAATCGACTCAGAATGCTCTAAATCGACAGAAAGGGCTTGTTTTATCTTGTTTGGTCGTTTTACACTGAAAATAACCACCAATTATTAAAATTTCGACATTTAAGTGATATTTTCAAAACTAACCGTAGAATCGACTTAAAATTTCGACATTTAAGTGATATTTTCAAAACTAACCGTAGAATCGACTCAGAATGCTCTAAATCGACAGAAAGGGGCTTGTTTTACGTTGTTTGGTTGTTTTACACTCAAAATGACCACCAATTATTAAAATTTCGACATTTAAGTGATATTTTCAAAACTAACCGTAGAATCGACTCAGAATGTTTTAAATCGATAGAAAGGGGCTTGTTTTATCTTGTTTGGTCGTTTTACACTGAAAATGACCACCAATTATTAAAATTTCGACATTTAAGTGATATTTTCAAAACTAACCGTAGAATCGACTTAAAATTTCGACATTTAAGTGATATTTTCAAAACTAACCGTAGAATCGACTCAAAATGCTCTAAATCGACAGAAAGGGGCTTGTTTTACGTTGTTTGGTCGTTTTACACTCAAAATGACCACCAATTATTAAAATTTCGACATTTAAGTGATATATTCAAAACTAACCGTAGAATCGACTCAGAATGCTCTAAATCGACAGAAAGGGGCTTGTTTTACGTTGTTTGGTCGTTTTACACTCAAAATGACCACCAATTATTAAAATTTCGACATTTAAGTGATATTTTCAAAACTAACCGTAGAATCGACTTAAAATTTCGACATTTTAAGTGATATTTTCAAAACTAACCATAGAAATCGACTCAGAATGCTCTAAATCGACAGAAAGGGGCTTGTTTTACGTTGTTTGGTCGTTTTACACTCAAAATGACCACCAATTATTAAAATTTCGACATTTAAGTGATATTTTCAAAACTAACCGTAGAATCGACTCAGAATGCTCTAAATCGACAGAAAGGGGCTTGTTTTACGTTGTTTGGTCGTTTTACACTCAAAATGACAACCAATTATTAAAATTTCGACATTTAAGTGATATTTTCAAAACTAACCGTAGAATCTTTTCAGAATGCTCTAAATCGACAGAAAGGGGCTTGTTTTACGTTGTTTGGTCGTTTTACACTCAAAATGACCACCAATTATTAAAATTTCGACATTTAAGTGATATTTTCAAAACTAACCGTAGAATCGACTCAGAATGCTCTAAATCGACAGAAAGGGGCATGTTTTACGTTGTTTGGTCGTTTTACACTGAAAATGACCACCAATTATTAAAATTTCGACATTTAAGTGATATTTTCAAAACTAACCGTAGAATCGACTTAAAATTTCGACATTTAAGTGATATTTTCAAACTAACCGTAGAATCGACTCAGAATGCTCTAAATCGACAGAAAGGGGCTTGTTTTACGTTGTTTGGTCGTTTTACACTCAAAATGACCACCAATTATTAAAATTTCGACATTTAAGTGATATTTTCAAAACTAACCGTAGAATCGACTCAGAATGCTCTAAATCGACAGAAAGGGGCTTGTTTTATCTTGTTTGGTCGTTTTACACTAAAAATAACCACCAATTATTAAAATTTCGACATTTAAGTGATATTTTCAAAACTAACCGTAGAATCGACTTAAAATTTCGACATTTAAGTGATATTTTCAAAACTAACCGTAGAATCGACTCAGAATGCTCTAAATCGACAGAAAGGGGCTTGTTTTACGTTGTTTGGTTGTTTTACACTCAAAATGACCACCAATTATTAAAATTTCGACATTTAAGTGATATTTTCAAAACTAACCGTAGAATCGACTCAGAATGTTTTAAATCGATAGAAAGGGGCTTGTTTATCTTGTTTGGTCGTTTTACACTGAAAATGACCACCAATTATTAAAATTTCGACATTTAAGTGATATTTTCAAAACTAACCGTAGAATCGACTTAAAATTTCGACATTTAAGTGATATTTTCAAAACTAACCGTAGAATCGACTCAAAATGCTCTAAATCGACAGAAAGGGGCTTGTTTTACGTTGTTTGGTCGTTTTACACTCAAAATGACCACCAATTATTAAAATTTCGACATTTAAGTGATATATTCAAAACTAACCGTAGAATCGACTTAAAATTTCGACATTTAAGTGATATTTTCAAAACTAACCGAAGAATCGACTCAGAATGCTCTAAATCGACAGAAAGGGGCTTGTTTTACGTTGTTTGGTCGTTTTACACTCAAAATGACCACCAATTATTAAAATTTCGACATTTAAGTGATATTTTTAAAACTAACCGTAGAATCGACTTAAAATTTCGACATTTAAGTGATATTTTCAAAACTAACCGTAGAATCGACTCAGAATGCTCTAAATCGACAGAAAGGGGCTTGTTTTACGTTGTTTGGTCGTTTTACACTCAAAATGACCACCAATTATTAAAATTTCGACATTTAAGTGATATTTTCAAAACTAACCGTAGAATCGACTCAGAATGCTCTAAATCGACAGAAAGGGGCTTGTTTTATCTTGTTTGGTCGTTTTACACTGAAAATAACCACCAATTATTAAAATTTCGACATTTAAGTGATATTTTCAAAACTAACCGTAGAATCGACTTAAAATTTCGACATTTAAGTGATATTTTCAAAACTAACCGTAGAATCGACTCAGAATGCTCTAAATCGACAGAAAGGGGCTTGTTTTACGTTGTTTGGTCGTTTTACACTCAAAATGACCACCAATTATTAAAATTTCGACATTTAAGTGATATTTTCAAAACTAACCGTAGAATCGACTCAGAATGCTCTAAATCGACAGAAAGGGGCTTGTTTTATCTTGTTTGGTCGTTTTACACTGAAAATAACCACCAATTATTAAAATTTCGACATTTAAGTGATATTTTCAAAACTAACCGTAGAATCGACTTAAAATTTCGACATTTAAGTGATATTTTCAAAACTAACCGTAGAATCGACTCAGAATGCTCTAAATCGACAGAAAGGGGCTTGTTTTACGTTGTTTGGTTGTTTTACACTCAAAATGACCACCAATTATTAAAATTTCGACATTTAAGTGATATTTTCAAAACTAACCGTAGAATCGACTCAGAATGTTTTAAATCGATAGAAAGGGGCTTGTTTTATCTTGTTTGGTCGTTTTACACTGAAAATGACCACCAATTATTAAAATTTCGACATTTAAGTGATATTTTCAAAACTAACCGAAGAATCGACTCAGAATGCTCTAAATCGACAGAAAGGGGCTTGTTTACGTTGTTTGGTCGTTTTACACTCAAAATGACCACCAATTATTAAAATTTCGACATTTAAGTGATATTTTTAAAACTAACCGTAGAATCGACTTAAAATTTCGACATTTAAGTGATATTTTCAAAACTAACCGTAGAATCGACTCAGAATGCTCTAAATCGACAGAAAGGGGCTTGTTTTACGTTGTTTGGTCGTTTTACACTCAAAATGACCACCAATTATTAAAATTTCGACATTTAAGTGATATTTTCAAAACTAACCGTAGAATCGACTCAGAATGCTCTAAATCGACAGAAAGGGGCTTGTTTTATCTTGTTTGGTCGTTTTACACTGAAAATAACCACCAATTATTAAAATTTCGACATTTAAGTGATATTTTCAAAACTAACCGTAGAATCGACTTAAATTTCGACATTTAAGTGATATTTTCAAAACTAACCGTAGAATCGACTCAGAATGCTTCTAAATCGACAGAAAGGGGCTTGTTTTACGTTGTTTGGTTGTTTTACACTCAAAATGACCACCAATTATTAAAATTTCGACATTTAAGTGATATATTCAAAACTAACCGTAGAATCGACTTAAAATTTCGACATTTAAGTGATATTTTCAAAACTAACCGAAGAATCGACTCAGAATGCTCTAAATCGACAGAAAGGGGCTTGTTTTACGTTTGTTTGGTCGTTTTACACTCAAAATGACCACCAATTATTAAAATTTCGACATTTAAGTGATATTTTTAAAACTAACCGTAGAATCGACTTAAAATTTCGACATTTAAGTGATATTTTCAAAACTAACCGTAGAATCGACTCAGAATGCTCTAAATCGACAGAAAGGGGCTTGTTTTACGTTGTTTGGTCGTTTTACACTCAAAATGACCACCAATTATTAAAATTTCGACATTTAAGTGATATTTTCAAAACTAACCGTAGAATCGACTCAGAATGCTCTAAATCGACAGAAAGGGGCTTGTTTTATCTTGTTTGGTCGTTTTACACTGAAAATAACCACCAATTATTAAAATTTCGACATTTAAGTGATATTTTCAAAACTAACCGTAGAATCGACTTAAAATTTCGACATTTAAGTGATATTTTCAAAACTAACCGTAGAATCGACTCAGAATGCTCTAAATCGACAGAAAGGGGCTCGTTTTACGTTGTTTGGTCGTTTTACACTCAAAATGACCACCAATTATTAAAATTTCGACATTTAACTGATATTTTCAAAACTAACCGTAGAATCGACTCAGAATGCTCTAAATCGACAGAAAGAGGCTTGTTTTATCTTGTTTGGTCGTTTTACACTCAAAATGACCACCAATTATTAAAATTTCGACATTTAAGTGATATTTTCAAAACTAACCGTAGAATCGACTTAAAATTTCGACATTTAAGTGATATTTTCAAAACTAACCGTAGAATCGACTCAGAATGCTCTAAATCGACAGAAAGGGGCTTGTTTTACGTTGTTTGGTCGTTTTACACTCAAAATGACAACCAATTATTAAAATTTCGACATTTAAGTGATATTTTCAAAACTAACCGTAGAATCGACTCAGAATGCTCTAAATCGACAGAAAGGGGCTTGTTTTATCTTGTTTGGTCGTTTTACACTGAAAATAACCACCAATTATTAAAATTTCGACATTTAAGTGATATTTTTAAAACTAACCGTAGAATCGACTTAAAATTTCGACATTTAAGTGATATTTTCAAAACTAACCGTAGAATCGACTCAGAATGCTCTAAATCGACAGAAAGGGGCTTGTTTTACGTTGTTTGGTTGTTTTACACTCAAAATGACCACCAATTATTAAAATTTCGACATTTAAGTGATATTTTCAAAACTAACCGTAGAATCGACTCAGAATGCTCTAAATCGACAGAAAGGGGCTTGTTTTATCTTGTTTGGTCGTTTTACACTGAAAATGACAACCAATTATTAAAATTTCGACATTTAAGTGATATTTTCAAAACTAACCGTAGAATCGACTTAAAATTTCGACATTTAAGTGATATTTTCAAAACTAACCGTAGAATCGACTCAGAATGCTCTAAATCGACAGAAAGGGGCTTGTTTTACGTTGTTTGGTCGTTTTACACTCAAAATGACCACCAATTATTAAAATTTCGACATTTAAGTGATATTTTCAAAACTAACCGTAGAATCGACTTAAAATTTCGACATTTAAGTGATATTTTCAAAACTAACCGTAGAATCGACTCAGAATGCTCTAAATCGACAGAAAGGGGCTTGTTTTACGTTGTTTGGTCGTTTTACACTCAAAATGACCACCAATTATTAAAATTTCGACATTTAAGTGATATTTTCAAAACTAACCGTAGAATCGACTCAGAATGCTCTAAATCGACAGAAAGGGGCTTGTTTTATCTTGTTTGGTCGTTTTACACTGAAAATAACCACCAATTATTAAAATTTCGACATTTAAGTGATATTTTTAAAACTAACCGTAGAATCGACTTAAAATTTCGACATTTAAGTGATATTTTCAAAACTAACCGTAGAATCGACTCAGAATGCTCTAAATCGACAGAAAGGGCTTGTTTTACGTTGTTTGGTTGTTTTACACTCAAAATGACCACCAATTATTAAAATTTCGACATTTAAGTGATATTTTCAAAACTAACCGTAGAATCGACTCAGAATGCTCTAAATCGACAGAAAGGGGCTTGTTTTATCTTGTTTGGTCGTTTTACACTGAAAATGACAACCAATTATTAAAATTTCGACATTTAAGTGATATTTTCAAAACTAACCGTAGAATCGACTTAAAATTTCGACATTTAAGTGATATTTTCAAAACTAACCGTAGAATCGACTCAGAATGCTCTAAATCGACAGAAAGGGGCTTGTTTTATCCTGTTTGGTCGTTTTACACTGAAAATGACCACCAATTATTAAAATTTCGACATTTAAGTGATATTTTAAAAACTAACCGTAGAATCGACTCAGAATGCTCTAAATCGACAGAAAGGGGCTTGTTTTACGTTGTTTGGTCGTTTTACACTCAAAATGACAACAATTATTAAAATTTCGACATTTAAGTGATATTTTCAAAACTAACCGTAGAATCGACTCAGAATGCTCTAAATCGACAGAAAGGGGCTTGTTTTACGTTGTTTGGTCGTTTTACACTCAAAATGACCACCAATTATTAAAATTTCGACATTTAAGTGATATTTTCAAAACTAACCGTAGAATCGACTCAGAATGCTCTAAATCGACAGAAAGGGGCTTGTTTTACGTTGTTTGGTCGTTTTACACTGAAAATGACCACCAATTATTAAAATTTTGACATTTAAGTGATATTTTCAAAACTAACCGTAGAATCGACTTAAAATTTCGACATTTAAGTGATATTTTTAAAACTAACCGTAGAATCGACTCAGAATGCTCTAAATCGACAGAAAGGGGCTTGTTTTACGTTGTTTGGTCGTTTTACACTCAAAATGACCACCAATTATTAAAATTTCGACATTTAAGTGATATTTTCAAAACTAACCGTAGAATCGACTCAGAATGCTCTAAATCGACAGAAAGGGGCTTGTTTTATCTTGTTTGGTCGTTTTACACTGTAAATAACCACCAATTATTAAAATTTCGACATTTAATTGATATTTTCAAAACTAACCGTAGAATCGACTTAAAATTTCGACATTTAAGTGATATTTTCAAAACTAACCGTAGAATCGACTCAGAATGCTCTAAATCGACAGAAAGGGGCTTGTTTTACGTTGTTTGGTCGTTTTACACTCAAAATGACCACCAATTATTAAAATTTCGACATTTAAGTGATATTTTCAAAACTAACCGTAGAATCGACTCAGAATGCTCTAAATCGACAGAAAGGGGCTTGTTTTATCTTGTTTGGTCGTTTTTCACTGAAAATAACCACCAATTATTAAAATTTCGACATTTAAGTGATATTTTCAAAACTAACCGTAGAATCGACTTAAAATTTCGACATTTAAGTGATATTTTCAAAACTAACCGTAGAATCGACTCAGAATGCTCTAAATCGACAGAAAGGGGCTCGTTTTACGTTGTTTGGTCGTTTTACACTCAAAATGACCACCAATTATTAAAATTTCGACATTTAACTGATATTTTCAAAACTAACCGTAGAATCGACTCAGAATGCTCTAAATCGACAGAAAGAGGTTTGTTTTATCTTGTTTGGTCGTTTTACACTCAAAATGACCACCAATTATTAAAATTTCGACATTTAAGTGATATTTTCAAATTTAACCGTAGAATCGACTTAAAATTTCGACATTTAAGTGATATTTTCAAAACTAACCGTAGAATCGACTCAGAATGCTCTAAATCGACAGAAAGGGGCTTGTTTTACGTTGTTTGGTCGTTTTACACTCAAAATGACAACCAATTATTAAAATTTCGACATTTAAGTGATATTTTCAAAACTAACCGTAGAATCGACTCAGAATGCTCTAAATCGACAGAAAGGGGCTTGTTTTACGTTGTTTGGTCGTTTTACACTCAAAATGACCACCAATTATTAAAATTTCGACATTTAAGTGATATTTTGAAAACTAACCGTAGAATCGACTCAGAATGCTCTAAATCGACAGAAAGGGGCTTGTTTTACGTTGTTTGGTCGTTTTACACTGAAAATGACCACCAATTATTAAAATTTCGACATTTAAGTGATATTTTCAAAACTAACCGTAGAATCGACTTAAAATTTCGACATTTAAGTGATATTTTCAAAACTAACCGTAGAATCGACTCAGAATGCTCTAAATCGACAGAAAGGGACTTGTTTTACGTTGTTTGGTTGTTTTACACTCAAAATGACCACCAATTATTAAAATTTCGACATTTAAGTGATATTTTCAAAACTAACCGTAGAATCGACTCAGAATGCTCTAAATCGACAGAAAGGGGCTTGCTTTATATTGTTTGGTCGTTTTACACTGAAAATAACCACCAATTATTAAAATTTCGACATTTAAGTGACATTTTCAAAACTAACCGTAGAATCGACTTAAAATTTCGACATTTAAGTGATATTTTCAAAACTAACCGTAGAATCGACTCAGAATGCTCTAAATCGACAGAAAAGGGGCTTGTTTTACGTTGTTTGGTTGTTTTACACTCAAAATGACCACCAATTATTAAAATTTCGACATTTAAGTGATATTTTCAAAACTAACCGTAGAATCGACTCAGAATGCTCTAAATCGACAGAAAGGGGTTTGTTTTATCTTGTTTGGTCGTTTTACACTGAAAATGACCACCAATTAACAAAATTTCGACATTTAAGTGATATTTTTAAAACTAACCGTAGAATCGACTTAAAATTTCGACATTTAAGTGATATTTTCAAAACTAACCGTAGAACCGACTCAGAATGCTCTAAATCGACAGAAAGGGGCTTGTTTTACGTTGTTTGGTTGTTTTACACTCAAAATGACCACCAATTATTGAAATTTCGACATTTAAGTGATATTTTCAAAACTAACCGTAGAATCGACTCAGAATGCTCTAAATCGACAGAAAGGGGCTTGTTTTATCTTGTTTGGTCGTTTTACACTGAAAATGACCACCAATTATTAAAATTTCGACATTTAAGTGATATTTTCAAAACTAACCGTAGAATCGACTTAAAATTTCGACATTTAAGTGATATTTTCAAAACTAACCGTAGAATCGACTTAAAATTTCGACATTTAAGTGATATTTTCAAAACTAACCGTAGAATCGACTCAGAATGCTCTAAATCGACAGAAAGGGGCTTGTTTTACGTTGTTTGGTCGTTTTACACTCAAAATGACCACCAATTATTAAAATTTCGACATTTAAGTGATATTTTCAAAACTAACCGTAGAATCGACTCAGAATGCTCTAAATCGACAGAAAGGGGCTTGTTTTATCTTGTTTGGTCGTTTTTCACTGAAAATAACCACCAATTATTAAAATTTCGACATTTAAGTGATATTTTCAAAACTAACCGTAGAATCGACTTAAAATTTCGACATTTAAGTGATATTTTCAAAACTAACCGTAGAATCGACTCAGAATGCTCTAAATCGACAGAAAGGGGCTCGTTTTACGTTGTTTGGTCGTTTTACACTCAAAATGACCACCAATTATTAAAATTTCGACATTTAACTGATATTTTCAAACTAACCGTAGAATCGACTCAGAATGCTCTAAATCGACAGAAAGAGGCTTGTTTTATCTTGTTTGGTCGTTTTACACTCAAAATGACCACCAATTATTAAAATTTCGACATTTAAGTGATATTTTCAAATTTAACCGTAGAATCGACTTAAAATTTCGACATTTAAGTGATATTTTCAAAACTAACCGTAGAATCGACTCAGAATGCTCTAAATCGACAGAAAGGGGCTTGTTTTACGTTGGTTGGTCGTTTTACACTCAAAATGACAACCAATTATTAAAATTTCGACATTTAAGTGATATTTTCAAAACTAACCGTAGAATCGACTCAGAATGCTCTAAATCGACAGAAAGGGGCTTGTTTTACGTTGTTTGGTCGTTTTACACTCAAAATGACCACCAATTATTAAAATTTCGACATTTAAGTGATATTTTGAAAACTAACGGTAGAATCGACTCAGAATGCTCTAAATCGACAGAAAGGGGCTTGTTTTACGTTGTTTGGTCGTTTTACACTGAAAATGACCACCAATTATTAAAATTTCGACATTTAAGTGATATTTTCAAAACTAACCGTAGAATCGACTTAAAATTTCGACATTTAAGTGATATTTTCAAAACTAACCGTAGAATCGACTCAGAATGCTCTAAATCGACAGAAAGGGGCTTGTTTTACGTTGTTTGGTCGTTTTACACTCAAAATGACCACCAATTATTAAAATTTCGACATTTAAGTGATATTTTCAAAACTAACCGTAGAATCGACTCAGAATGCTCTAAATCAACAGAAAGGGGCTTGCTTTATCTTGTTTGGTCGTTTTACACTGAAAATAACCACCAATTATTAAAATTTCGACATTTAAGTGACATTTTCAAAACTAACCGTAGAATCGACTTAAAATTTCGACATTTAAGTGATATTTTCAAAACTAACCGTAGAGTCGACTCAGAATGCTCTAAATCGACAGAAAGGGGCTTGTTTTACGTTGGTTGGTTGTTTTACACTCAAAATGACCACCAATTATTAAAATTTCGACATTTAAGTGATATTTTCAAAACTAACCGTAGAATCGACTCAGAATGCTCTAAATCGACAGAAAGGGGCTTGTTTTATCTTGTTTGGTCGTTTTACACTGAAAATGACCACCAATTATTAAAATTTCGACATTTAAGTGATATTTTCAAAACTAACCGTAGAATCGACTTAAAATTTCGACATTTAAGTGATATTTTCAAAACTAACCGTAGAATCGACTCAGAATGCTCTAAATCGACAGAAAGGGGCTTGTTTTACGTTGTTTGGTTGTTTTACACTCAAAATGACCACCAATTATTGAAATTTCGACATTTAAGTGATATTTTCAAAACTAACCGTAGAATCGACTCAGAATGCTCTAAATCGACAGAAAGGGGCTTGTTTTATCTTGTTTGGTCGTTTTACACTGAAAATGACCACCAATTATTAAAATTTCGACATTTAAGTGATATTTTCAAAACTAACCGTAGAATCGACTTAAAATTTCGACATTTAAGTGATATTTTCAAAACTAACCGTAGAATCGACTCAGAATGCTCTAAATCGACAGAAAGGGGCTCGTTTTACGTTGTTTGGTCGTTTTACACTCAAAATGACCACCAATTATTAAAATTTCGACATTTAACTGATATTTTCAAAACTAACCGTAGAATCGACTCAGAATGCTCTAAATCGACAGAAAGAGGCTTGTTTTATCTTGTTTGGTCGTTTTACACTCAAAATGACCACCAATTATTAAAATTTCGACATTTAAGTGATATTTTCAAAACTAACCGTAGAATCGACTTAAAATTTCGACATTTAAGTGATATTTTCAAAACTAACCGTAGAATCGACTCAGAATGCTCTAAATCGACAGAAAGGGGCTTGTTTTACGTTGTTTGGTCGTTTTACACTCAAAATGACAACCAATTATTAAATTTCGACATTTAAGTGATATTTTCAAAACTAACCGTAGAATCGACTCAGAATGCTCTAAATCGACAGAAAGGGGCTTGTTTTACTTTGTTTGGTCGTTTTACACTCAAAATGACCACCAATTATTAAAATTTCGACATTTAAGTGATATTTTCAAACTAACCGTAGAATCGACTCAGAATGCTCTAAATCGACAGAAAGGGGCTTGTTTTACGTTGTTTGGTCGTTTTAAACTGAAAATGACCACCAATTATTAAAATTTCGACATTTAAGTGATATTTTCAAAACTAACCGTAGAATCGACTCAGAATGCTCTAAATCGACAGAAAGGGGCTTGTTTTATCTTGTTTGGTCGTTTTACACTGAAAATAACCACCAATTATTAAAATTTCGACATTTAAGTGATATTTTCAAAACTAACCGTAGAATCGACTTAAAATTTCGACATTTAAGTGATATTTTCAAAACTAACCGTAGAATCGACTCAGAATGCTCTAAATCGACAGAAAGAGGCTTGTTTTACGTTGTTTGGTCGTTTTACACTCAAAATGACCACCAATTATTAAAATTTCGACATTTAAGTGATATTTTCAAAACTAACCGTAGAATCGACTCAGAATGCTCTAAATCGACAGAAAGGGGCTTGTTTTATCTTGTTTGGTCGTTTTACACTAAAAATAACCACCAATTATTAAAATTTCGACATTTAAGTGATATTTTCAAAACTAACCGTAGAATCGACTTAAAATTTCGACATTTAAGTGATAGTTTCAAAACTAACCGTAGAATCGACTCAGAATGCTCTAAATCGACAGAAAGGGGCTTGTTTTACGTTGTTTGGTCGTTTTACACTCAAAATGACCACCAATTATTAAAATTTCGACATTTAAGTGATATTTTCAAAACTAACCGTAGAATCGACTCAGAATGCTCTAAATCGACAGAAAGGGGCTTGTTTTACGTTGTTTGGTCGTTTTACACTCAACATGACCACCAATTATTAAAATTTCGACATTTAAGTGATATATTCAAAACTAACCGTAGAATCGACTTAAAATTTCGACATTTAAGTGATATTTTCAAAACTAACCGTAGAATCGACTCAGAATGCTCTAAATCGACAGAAAAGGGCTTGTTTTACGTTGTTTGGTCGTTTTACACTCAAAATGACCACCAATTATTAAAATTTCGACATTTAAGTGATATTTTCAAAACTAACCGTAGAATCTACTCAGAATGCTCTAAATCGACAGAAAGGGGCTTGTTTTACGTTGTTTGGTCGTTTTACACGGAAAATGACCACCAATTATTAAAATTTCGACATTTAAGTGATATTTTCAAAACTAACCGTAGAATCGACTCAGAATGCTCTAAATCGACAGAAAGGGGCTTGTTTTATCTTGTTTGGTCGTTTTACACTGAAAATAACCACCAATTATTAAAATTTCGACATTTAAGTGATATTTTCAAAACTAACCGTAGAATCGACTCAGAATGCTCTAAATCGACAGAAAGGGGCTTGTTTTATCTTGTTTGGTCGTTTTACACTGAAAATAACCACCAATTATTAAAATTTCGACATTTAAGTGATATTTTCAAAACTAACCGTAGAATCGACTTAAAATTTCGACATTTAAGTGATATTTTCAAAACTAACCGTAGAATCGACTCAGAATGCTCTAAATCGACAGAAAGGGGCTTGTTTTACGTTGTTTGCTCGTTTTACACTCAAAATGACCACCAATTATTAAAATTTCGACATTTAAGTGATATTTTCAAAACTAACCGTAGAATCGACTCAGAATGCTCTAAATCGACAGAAAGAGGCTTGTTTTATCTTGTTTGGTCGTTTTAAACTCAACATGACCACCAATTATTAAAATTTCGACATTTAGGTGATATTTTCAAAACTAACCGTAGAATCGACTTAAAATTTCGACATTTAAGTGATATTTTTAAAACTAACCCTAGAATCGACTCAGAATGCTCTAAATCGACAGAAAGGCGCTTGTTTTACGTTGTTTGGTCGTTTTACACTCAAAATGACAACCAATTATTAAAATTTCGACATTTAAGTGATATTTTCAAAACTAACCGTAGAATCGACTCAGAATGCTCTAAATCGACAGAAAGGGGCTTGTTTTACGTTGCTTGGTCGTTTTACACTCAAAATGACCACCAATTATTAAAATTTCGACATTTAAGTGATACTTTCAAAACTAACCGTAGAATCGACTCAGAATGCTCTAAATCGACAGAAAGGGGCTTGTTTTACGTTGTTTGGTCGTTTTACACTCAAAATGACCACCAATTATTAAAATTTCGACATTTAAGTGATATTTTCAAAACTAACCGTAGAATCGACTCAGAATGCTCTGAATCGACAGAAAGGGGCTTGTTTTACGTTGTTTGGTCGTTTTACACTGAAAATGACCACCAATTTTTAAAATTTCGACATTTAAGTGATATTTTCAAAACTAACCGTAGAATCGACTTAAAATTTCGACATTTAAGTGATATTTTCAAAACTAACCGTAGAATTGACTCAGAATGCTCTAAATAGACAGAAAGGGGCTTGTTTTACGTTGTTTGGTCGTTTTACACTCAAAATGACCACCAATTATTAAAATTTCGACATTTAAGTGATATTTTCAAAACTAACCGTAGAATCAACTCAGAATGCTTTAAATCGACAGAAAGGGGCTTGTTTTATCTTGTTTGGTCGTTTTACACTGAAAATAACCACCAATTATTAAAATTTCGACATTTAAGTGAAATTTTCAAAACTAACCGTAGAATCGACTTAAAATTTCGACATTTAAGTGCTATTTTCAAAACTAACCGTAGAATCGACTCAGAATGCTCTAAATCGACAGAAAGGGGCTTGTTTTACGTTGTTTGGTCGTTTTACACTTAAAATGACAACCAGTTACTCAAATTTCGACATTTAAGTGATATTTTCAAAACTAACCGTAGAATCGACTCAGAATGCTCTAAATCGACAGAAAGGGGCTTGTTTTACGTTGTTTGGTCGTTTTACACTGAAAATGACCACCAATTATTAAAATTTCGACATTTAAGTGATATTTTCAAAACTAACCGTAGAATCGACTTAAAATTTCGACATTTAAGTGATATTTTCAAAACTAACCGTAGAATCGACTCAGAATGCTCTAAATCGACAGAAAGGGGCTTGTTTTACGTTGTTTGGTCGTTTTACACTCAAAATGACCACCAATTATTAAAATTTCGACATTTAAGTGATATTTTCAAAACTAACCGTAGAATCGACTCAGAATGCTCTAAATCGACAGAAAGGGCTTGTTTTATCTTGTTTGGTCGTTTTACACTGAAAATAACCACCAATTATTAAAATTTCGACATTTAAGTGATATTTTCAAAACTAACCGTAGAATCGACTTAAAATCTCGACATTTAAGTGATATTTTCAAAACTAACCGTAGAATCGACTCAGAATGCTCTAAATCGACAGAAAGGGGCTTGTTTTACGTTGTTTGGTCGTTTTACACTCAAAATGACAACCAATTATTAAAATTTCGACATTTAAGTGATATTTCAAAACTAACCGTAGAATCGACTCAGAATGCTCTAAATCGACAGAAAGGGGCTTGTTTTACGTTGTTTGGTCGTTTTACACTCAAAATGACCACCAATTATTAAAATTTCGACATTTAAGTGATATTTTCAAAACTAACCGTAGAATCGACTCAGAATGCTCTAAATCGACAGAAAGGGGCTTGTTTTACGTTGTTTGGTCGTTTTACACTGAAAATGACCACCAATTATTAAAATTTCGACATTTAAGTGATATTTTCAAAACTAACCGTAGAATCGACTTAAAATTTCGACATTTAAGTGATATTTTTAAAACTAACCGTAGAATCGACTCAGAATGCTCTAAATCGACAGAAAGGGGCTTGTTTTATCTTGTTTGGTCGTTTTACACTGAAAATAACCACCAATTATTAAAATTTCGACATTTAAGTGATATTTTCAAAACTAACCGTAGAATCGACTCAGAATGCTCTAAATCGACAGAAAGGGGCTTGTTTTACGTTGTTTGGTCGTTTTACACTCAAAATGACAACCAGTTATTAAAATTTCGACATTTAAGTGATATTTTCAAAACTAACCGTAGAATCGACTCAGGAATGCTCTAAATCGACAAAAAAGGGGCTTGTTTTACGTTGTTTGGTCGTTTTACACTCAAAATGACCACCAATTATTAAAATTTCGACATTTAAGTGATATTTTCAAAACTAACCGTAGAATCGACTCAGAATGCTCTAAATCGACAGAAAGGGGCTTGTTTTACGTTGTTTGGTCGTTTTACACTGAAAATAACCACCAATTATTAAAATTTCGACATTTAAGTGATATTTTCAAAACTAACCGTAGAATCGACTTAAAATTTCGACATTTAAGTGATATTTTCAAAACTAACCGTAGAATCGACTCAGAATGCTCTAAATCGACAGAAAGGGGCTTGTTTTATCTTGTTTGGTCGTTTTACACTGAAACTAACCACCAATTATTAAAATTTCGACATTTAAGTGATATTTTCAAAACTAACCGTAGAATCGACTTAAAATTTCGACATTTAAGTGATATTTTCAAAACTAACCGTAGAATCGACTCAGAATGCTCTAAATCGACAGAAAGAGGCTTGTTTTACGTTGTTTGGTCGTTTTACACTCAAAATGACCACCAATTATTAAAATTTCGACATTTAAGTGATATTTTCAAAACTAACCGTAGAATCGACTCAGAATGGTCTAAATCGACAGAAAGGGGCTTGTTTTATCTTGTTTGGTCGTTTTACACTAAAAATAACCACCATTATTAAAATTTCGACATTTATGTGATATTTTCAAAACTAACCGTAGAATCGACTTAAAATTTCGACATTTAAGTGATATTTTCAAAACTAACCGTAGAATCGACTTAGAATGCTCTAAATCGACAGAAAGGGCTGGTTTTACGTTGTTTGGTCGTTTTACACTGAAAATGACCACCAATTATTAAAATTTCGACATTTTAGTGATATTTTCAAAACTAACCGTAGAATCGACTTAAAATTTCGACATTTAAGTGATATTTTCAAAACTAACCGTAGAATCGACTCAGAATGCTCTAAATCGACAGAACGGGGCTTGTTTTACGTTGTTTGGTCGTTTTACACTCAAAATGACCACCAATTATTAAAATTTCGACATTTAAGTGATATTTTCAAAACTAACCGTAGAATCGACTCAGAATGCTCTAAATCGGCAGAAAGGGGCTTGTTTTATCCTGTTTGGTCGTTTTACACTGAAAATGACCACCAATTATTAAAATTTCGACATTTAAGTGATATTTTCAAAACTAACCGTAGAATCGACTTAAAATTTCGACATTTAAGTGAAATTTTCAAAACTAACCGTAGAATCGACTCAGAATGCTCTAAATCGACAGAAAGGGGCTTGTTTTACGTTGTTTGGTCGTTTTACACTCAAAATGACCACCAATTATTAAAATTTTGACATTTAAGTGATATATTCAAAACTAACCGTAGAATCGACTTAAAATTTCGACATTTAAGTGATATTTTCAAAACTAACCGTAGAATTGACTCAGAATGCTCTAAATCGACAGAAAGGGGCTTGTTTTATCTTGTTTGGTCGTTTTACACTGAAAATAACCACCAATTATTAAAATTTCGACATTTAAGTGATATTTTCAAAACTAACCGTAGAATCGACATAAAATTTCGACATTTAAGTGATATTTTCAAAACTAACCGTAGAATCGACTCAGAATGCTCTAAATCGACAGAAAGGGGCTTGTTTTACGTTGTTTGGTCGTTTTACACTCAAAATGACCACCAATTATTAAAATTTCGACATTTAAGTGATATTTTCAAAACTAACCGTAGAATCGACTCAGAATGCTCTAAATCGACAGAAAGGGGCTTGTTTTATCTTGTTTGGTCGTTTTACACTGAAAATAACCACCAATTATTAAAATTTCGACATTTAAGTGATATTTTCAAAACTAACCGTAGAATCGACTTAAAATTTCGACATTTAAGTGATATTTTCAAAACTAACCGTAGAATCGACTCAGAATGCTCTAAATCGACAGAAAGGGGCTTGTTTTTACGTTGTTTGGTTGTTTTACACTCAAAATGACCACCAATTATTAAAATTTCGACATTTAAGTGATATTTTCAAAACTAACCGTAGAATCGACTCAGAATGCTCTAAATCGACAGAAAGGGGCTTGTTTAATCTTGTTTGGTCGTTTTACACTGAAAATGACCACCAATTATTAAAATTTCGACATTTAAGTGATTATTTTCAAAACTAACCGTAGAATCGACTTAAAATTTCGACATTTAAGTGATATTTTCAAAACTAACCGTAGAATCGACTTAAAATTTCGACATTTAAGTGATATTTTCAAAACTAACCGTAGAATCGACTCAGAATGCTCTAAATCGACAGAAAGGGGCTTTGTTTTACGTTGTTTGGTCGTTTTACACTCAAAATGACAACCAATTATTAAAATTTCGACATTTAAGTGATATTTTCAAAACTAACCGTAGAATCGACTCAGAATGCTCTAAATCGACAGAAAGGGGCTTGTTTTACGTTGTTTGGTCGTTTTACACTCAAAATGACCCCAATTATTAAAATTTCGACATTTAAGTGATATTTTCAAACTAACCGTAAAATCGACTCAGAATGCTCTAAATCGACAGAAAGGGCTTGTTTTACGTTGTTTGGTCGTTTTACACTCAAAATGACCACCAATTATTAAAATTTCGACATTTAAGTGATATTTTCAAAACTAACCGTAGAATCTACTCAGAATGCTCTAAATCGACAGAAAGGGGCTTGTTTTACGTTGTTTAGTCGTTTTACACTGAAAATGACCACCAATTATTAAAATTTCGACATTTAAGTGATATTTTTAAAACTAACCGTAGAATCGACTTAAAATTTCGACATTTAAGTGATATTTTCAAAACTAACCGTAGAATCGACTCAGAATGCTCTAAATCGACAGAAAGGGGCTTGTTTTACGTTGTTTGGTCGTTTTACACTCAAAATGACCACCAATTATTAAAATTTCGACATTTAAGTGATATTTTCAAAACTAACCGTAGAATCGACTCAGAATGCTTCAAATCGACAGAAAGGGGCTTGTTTTATCTTGTTTGGTCGTTTTACACTGAAAATAACCACCAATTATTAAAATTTCGACATTTAAGTGATATTTTCAAAACTAACCGTAGAATCGACTCAGAATGCTCTAAATCGACAGAAAGGGGCTTGTTTTATCTTGTTTGGTCGTTTTACACTGAAAATGACCACCAATTATTAAAATTTCGACCATTTAAGTGATATTTTCAAACTAACCGTAGAATCGACTTAAAATTTCGACATTTAAGTGATATTTTCAAAACTAACCGTAGAATCGACTTAAATTTCGACATTTAAGTGATATTTTCAAAACTAACCGTAGAATCGACTCAGAATGCTCTAAATCGACAGAAAGGGGTTTGTTTTACGTTGTTTGGTCGTTTTACACTCAAAATGACAACCAATTATTAAAATTTCGACATTTAAGTGATATTTTCAAAACTAACCGTAGAATCGACTCAGAATGCTCTAAATCGACAGAAAGGGGCTTGTTTTACGTTGTTTGGTCGTTTTACACTCAAAATGACCACCAATTATTAAAATTTCGACATTTAAGTGATATTTTCAAAACTAACCGTAAAATCGACTCAGAATGCTCTAAATCGACAGAAAGGGGCTTGTTTTACGTTGTTTGGTCGTTTTACACTCAAAATGACCACCAATTATTAAAATTTCGACATTTAAGTGATATTTTCAAAACTAACCGTAGAATCTACTCAGAATGCTCTAAATCGACAGAAAGGGGCTTGTTTTACGTTGGTTGGTCGTTTTACACTGAAAATGACCACCAATTATTAAAATTTCGACATTTAAGTGATATTTTTAAAACTAACCGTAGAATCGACTTAAAATTTCGACATTTAAGTGATATTTTCAAAACTAACCGTAGAATCGACTCAGAATGCTCTAAATCGACAGAAAGGGGCTTGTTTTACGTTGTTTGGTCGTTTTACACTCAAAATGACCACCAATTATTAAAATTTCGACATTTAAGTGATATTTTCAAAACTAACCGTAGAATCGACTCAGAATGCTCTAAATCGACAGAAAGGGCTTGTTTTATCTTGTTTGGTCGTTTTACACTGAAAATAACCACCAATTATTAAAATTTCGACATTTAAGTGATATTTTCAAAACTAACCGTAGAATCGACTTAAAATTTCGACATTTAAGTGATATTTTCAAAACTAACCGTAGAATCGACTCAGAATGCTCTAAATCGACAGAAAGGGGCTCGTTTTACGTTGTTTGGTTGTTTTACACTCAAAATGACCACCAATTATTAAAATTTCGACATTTAACTGATATTTTCAAAACTAACCGTAGAATCGACTCAGAATGCTCTAAATCGACAGAAGAGGTTTGTTTTATCTTGTTTGTTCGTTTTACACTCAAAATGACCACCAATTATTAAATTTCGACATTTAAGTGATATTTTCAAAACTAACCGTAGAATCGACTTAAAATTTCGACATTTAAGTGATATTTCAAAACTAACCGTAGAATCGACTCAGAATGCTCTAAATCGACAGAAAGGGGCTTGTTTTACGTTGTTTGGTTGTTTTACACTCAAAATGACAACCAATTATTAAAATTTCGACATTTAAGTGATATTTCAAAACTAACCGTAGAATCGACTCAGAATGCTCTAAATCGACAGAAGGGGCTTGTTTTACGTTGTTTGGTCGTTTTACACTCAAAATGACCACCAATTATTAAAATTTCGACATTTAAGTGATATTTTCAAAACTAACCGTAGAATCGACTCAGAATGCTCTAAATCGACAGAATGTGGCTTGTTTTACGTTGTTTGGTCGTTTTACACTGAAAATGACCACCAATTATTAAAATTTCGACATTTAAGTGATATTTTCAAAACTAACCGTAGAATCGACTTAAAATTTCGACATTTAAGTGATATTTTCAAAACTAACCGTAGAATCGACTCAGAATGCTCTAAATCGACAGAAAGGGGCTTGTTTTACGTTGTTTGGTCGTTTTACACTCAAAATGACCACCAATTATTAAAATTTCGACATTTAAGTGATATTTTCAAAACTAACCGTAGAATCGACTCAGAATGCTCTAAATCGACAGAAACGGGCTTGTTTTATCTTGTTTGGTCGTTTTACACTGAAAATAACCACCAATTATTAAAATTTCGACATTTAAGTGATATTTTCAAAACTAACCGTAGAATCGACTTAAAATTTCGACATTTAAGTGATATTTTCAAACTAACCGTAGAATCGACTCAGAATGCTCTAAATCGACAGAAAGGGGCTTGTTTTACGTTGTTTGTTGTTTTACACTCAAAATGACCACCAATTATTAAAATTTCGACATTTAAGTGATATTTTCAAAACTAACCGTAGAATCGACTCAGAATGCTCTAAATCGACAGAAAGGGGCTTGTTTTATCTTGTTTGGTCGTTTTACACTGAAAATGACCACCAATTATTAAAATTTCGACATTTAAGTGATATTTTCAAAACTAACCGTAGAATCGACTTAAAATTTCGACATTTAAGTGATATTTTCAAACTAACCGTAGAATCGACTCAGAATGCTCTAAATCGACAGAAAGGGGCTTGTTTTATCCTGTTTGGTCGTTTTACACTGAAAATGACCACCAATTATTAAAATTTCGACATTTAAGTGATATTTTCAAAACTAACCGTAGAATCGACTCAGAATGCTCTAAATCGACAGAAAGGGGCTTGTTTTACGTTGTTTGGTCGTTTTACACTTAAAATGACAACCAATTATTAAAATTTCGACATTTAAGTGATATTTTCAAAACTAACCGTAGAATCGACTCAGAATGCTCTAAATCGACAGAAAGGGGCTTGTTTTACGTTGTTTGGTCGTTTTACACTCAAAATGACCACCAATTATTAAAATTTCGACATTTAAGTGATATTTTCAAAACTAACCGTAGAATCGACTCAGAATGCTCTAAATCGACAGAAAGGGGCTTGTTTTACGTTGTTTGGTCGTTTTACACTGAAAATGACCACCAATTATTAAAATTTCGACATTTAAGTGATATTTTCAAAACTAACCGTAGAATCGACTTAAAATTTCGACATTTAAGTGATATTTTCAAACTACCGTAGAATCGACTCAGAATGCTCTAAATCGACAGAAAGGGGCTTGTTTTACGTTGTTTGGTCGTTTTACACTCAAAATGACCACCAATTATTAAAATTTCGACATTTAAGTGATTTTTTCAAAACTAACTGTAGAATCGACTCAGAATGCTCTAAATCGACAGAAAGGGGCTTGTTTTATCTTGTTTGGTCGTTTTACACTGAAAATAACCACCAATTATTAAAATTTCGACATTTAAGTGATGTTTTCAAAACTAACCGTAGAATCGACTTAAAATTTCGACATTTAAGTGATATTTTCAAAACTAACCGTAGAATCGACTCAGAATGCACTAAATTGACAGAAAAGGGGCTTGTTTTACGTTGTTTGGTCGTTTTACACTTAAAATGACCACCAATTATTAAAATTTCGACATTTAAGTGATATTTTCAAAACTAACCGTAGAATCGACTCAGAATGCTCTAAATCGACAGAAAGGGGCTTGTTTTATCTTGTTTGGTCGTTTTACACTGAAAATAACCACCAACTATTAAAATTTCGACATTTAAGTGATATTTTCAAAACTAACCGTAGAATCGACTTAAAATTTCGACATTTAAGTGATATTTCAAAACTAACCGTAGAATCGACTCAGAATGCTCTAAATCGACAGAAAGAGGCTTGTTTTATCTTGTTTGGTCGTTTTACACTCAAAATGACCACCAATTATTAAAATTTCGACATTTAAGTGATATTTTCAAAACTAACCGTAGAATCGACTCAGAATGCTCTAAATCGACAGAAAGGGGCTTGTTTTACGTTGTTTGGTCGTTTTACACTCAAAATGACCACCAATTATTAAAATTTCGACATTTAAGTGATATTTTCAAAACTAACCGTAGAATCGACTCAGAATGCTTCAAAATCGACAGAAAGGGGCTTGTTTTATCTTGTTTGGTCGTTTTACACTGAAAATAACCACCAATTATTAAAATTTCGACATTTAAGTGATATTTTCAAATTTAACCGTAGAATCGACTCAGAATGCTCTAAATCGACAGAAAGGGGCTTGTTTTATCTTGTTTGGTCGTTTTAACACTGAAAATGACCACCAATTATTAAAATTTCGACATTTAAGTGATATTTTCAAAACTAACCGTAGAATCGACTTAAAATTTCGACATTTAAGTGATATTTTCAAAACTAACCGTAGAATCGACTTAAAATTTCGACATTTAAGTGATATTTTTCAAAACTAACCGTAGAATCGACTCAGAATGCTCTAAATCGACAGAAAGGGGCTTGTTTTACGTTGTTTGGTCGTTTTACACTCAAAATGACAACCAATTATTAAAATTTCGACATTTAAGTGATATTTTCAAAACTAACCGTAGAATCGACTCAGAATGCTCTAAATCGACAGAAAGGGGCTTGTTTTACGTTGTTTGGTCGTTTTTAACACTCAAAATGACCACCAATTATTAAAATTTCGACATTTAAGTGATATTTTCAAAACTAACCGTAAAATCGACTCAGAATGCTCTAAATCGACAGAAAGGGGCTTGTTTTACGTTGTTTGGTCGTTTTACACTCAAAATGACCACCAATTATTAAAATTTCGACATTTAAGTGATATTTTCAAAACTAACCGTAGAATCTACTCAGAATGCTCTAAATCGACAGAAAGGGGCTTGTTTTACGTTGGTTGGTCGTTTTACACTGAAAATGACCACCATTATTAAAATTTCGACATTTAAGTGATATTTTTAAAACTAACCGTAGAATCGACTTAAAATTTCGACATTTAAGTGATATTTTCAAAACTAACCGTAGAATCGACTCAGAATGCTCTAAATCGACAGAAAGGGGCTTGTTTTATCTTGTTTGGTCGTTTTACACTGAAAATAACCACCAATTATTAAAATTTCGACATTTAAGTGATATTTTCAAAACTAACGTAGAATCGACTTAAAATTTCGACATTTAAGTGATATTTTCAAAACTAACCGTAGAATCGACTCAGAATGCTCTAAATCGACAGAAAGGGGCTCGTTTTACGTTGTTTGGTTGTTTTACACTCAAAATGACCACCAATTATTAAAATTTCGACATTTAACTGATATTTTCAAAACTAACCGTAGAATCGACTCAGAATGCTCTAAATCGACAGAAAGAGGCTTGTTTTATCTTGTTTGTCGTTTTACACTCAAAATGACCACCAATTATTAAAATTTCGACATTTAAGTGATATTTTCAAAACTAACCGTAGAATCGACTTAAAATTTCGACATTTAAGTGATATTTTCAAAACTAACCGTAGAATCGACTCAGAATGCTCTAAATCGACAGAAAGGGGCTTGTTTTACGTTGTTTGGTCGTTTTACACTCAAAATGACAACCAATTATTAAAATTTCGACATTTAAGTGATATTTTCAAAACTAACCGTAGAATCGACTCAGAATGCTCTAAATCGACAGAAAGGGGCTTGTTTTTACGTTGTTTAGTCGTTTTACACTCAAAATGACCACCAGTTATTAAAATTTCGACATTTAAGTGATATTTTCAAACTAACCGTAGAATCGACTCAGAATGCTCTAAATCGACAGAAAGGGGCTTGTTTTACGTTGTTTGGTCGTTTTACACTGAAAATGACCACCAATTATTAAAATTTCGACATTTAAGTGATATTTTCAAAACTAACCGTAGAATCGACTTAAAATTTCGACATTTAAGTGATATTTTCAAAACTAACCGTAGAATCGACTCAGAATGCTCTAAATCGACAGAAAGGGGCTTGTTTTACGTTGTTTGGTCGTTTTACACTCAAAATGACCACCAATTATTAAAATTTCGACATTTAAGTGATATTTCAAAACTAACCGTAGAATCGACTCAGAATGCTCTAAATCGACAGAAGCGGGCTTGTTTTATCTTGTTTGGTCGTTTTACACTGAGAATAACCACCAATTATTAAAATTTCGACATTTAAGTGATATTTTCAAAACTAACCGTAGAATCGACTTAAAATTTCGACATTTAAGTGATATTTTCAAAACTAACCGTAGAATCGACTCAGAATGCTCTAAATCGACAGAAAGGGGCTTGTTTTACGTTGTTTGGTTGTTTTACACTCAAAATGACAACCAATTATTAAAATTTCGACATTTAAGTGATATTTTTCAAAACTAACCGTAGAATCGACTCAGAATGCTCTAAATCGACAGAAGGGGCTTGTTTTACGTTGTTTGGTCGTTTTACACTCAAAATGACCACCAATTATTAAAATTTCGACATTTAAGTGATATTTTCAAAACTAACCGTAGAATCGACTCAGAATGCTCTAAATCGACAGAATGTGGCTTGTTTTACGTTGTTTGGTCGTTTTACACTGAAAATGACCACCAATTATTAAAATTTCGACATTTAAGTGATATTTTCAAAACTAACCGTAGAATCGACTTAAAATTTCGACATTTAAGTGATATTTCAAAACTAACCGTAGAGTCGACTCAGAATGCTCTAAATCGACAGAAAGGGGCTTGTTTTACGTTGTTTGGTCGTTTTACACTCAAAATGACCACCAATTATTAAAATTTTGACATTTAAGTGATATTTTCAAAACTAACCGTAGAATCGACTCAGAATGCTCTAAATCGACAGAAACGGGCTTGTTTTATCTTGTTTGGTCGTTTTACACTGAAAATAACCACCAATTATTAAAATTTCGACATTTAAGTGATATTTTCAAAAACTAACCGTAGAATCGACTTAAAATTTCGACATTTAAGTGATATTTTCAAAACTAACCGTAGAATCGACTCAGAATGCTCTAAATCGACAAAAAGGGGCTTGTTTTACGTTGTTTGGTTGTTTTACACTCAAAATGACCACCAATTATTAAATTTCGACATTTAAGTGATATTTTCAAAACTAACCGTAGAATCGACTCAGAATGCTCTAAATCGACAGAAAGGGGCTTGTTTTATCTTGTTTGGTCGTTTTACACTGAAAATGACCACCAATTATTAAAATTTCGACATTTAAGTGATATTTTCAAAACTAACCGTAGAATCGACTTAAAATTTCGACATTTAAGTGATATTTTCAAAACTAACCGTAGAATCGACTCAGAATGCTCTAAATCGACAAAAGGGGCTTGTTTTATCCTGTTTGGTCGTTTTACACTGAAAATGACCACCAATTATTAAAATTTCGACATTTAAGTGATATTTTCAAAACTAACCGTAGAATCGACTCAGAATGCTCTAAATCGAGAGAAAGGGGCTTGTTTTACGTTGTTTGGTCGTTTTACACTTAAAATTTTTTTTTTTTTTTTTTAATAAACACCCGTGAAGGTATTTAGTGTATTACAATCTGGTCAACAGTGACCAATGAGCAATTTAATTCTAACGTAATCTAATAGGGTTTGAAACTTAAAACTAAGGTATACTCATCAGCGTTCCTTAGGTTCTGTAGGACGGATCGCACTAAATTTAACGTGCACACACAAGCTCTGCTTTTGCACTAAAAACACTAAACTAACTCAAACGGCTTGATCCTTTTAAGTCTTCTTTCTAACGCGGTGTTGTCAAGGAGCTGGATAGCTTCGACATTGTCATGTTGATGGAGTCGTTCTTCATGACTCCTGGCTAATTTCTTGATAGTCTGGTCAACAGTGTCCATTTCCAGGTCCTTATGGAGGTCACTATTGCGAATGTACCAAGGGGCATCTACGATGTTCCTTAGTGCTTTGTTTTGAAATCTTTGAATAATTGCTAAGTTGCTTGCCTTGGTGCATCCCCACAGTTGGATACCGTAAGTCCATACAGGTTTGAGTATCTGCTTATAAAACATAAGCTTATTATGTAGAGACAGAGTGGAGTTTCTTCCAATAAGCCAGTACATTTTTCTATATTTTAGCCCCAGTTCTTCTCTTTTCTTTTTAACATGCACTTTCCATCTAAGTTTGGCATCTAAGGTTATACCTAAGTATTTTGCTGTGTTTGAGTGTGGTATAAGGTTATTATTTATTCTGACTGGAATATGTGCTATCCTTTTGTTTGTAAAGTTAATATGAACTGATTTAGTTTCATTAAGTTTAATTTTCCATCTCTTCGTCCAGTCATAGATACTGTTGATAGCTGTTTGTAGCTTGTTGGTTGCTTCTTCATTGCTTTTTCCTACTGCTAGAATGGCAGTGTCGTCGGCGAAAGTGGCTATGGTATTGTTTTCTAACTCTGGAATATCACATGTGTACAGTAAATATAGGACAGGTCCTAAAACACTTCCTTGTGGTACTCCAGCCTTAATTTCTATAAGATCTGAATACGCTTCTTCTTGCTTGATTCTAAAGTATCTTTCTGTTATGTATGAATGGAGGATATCTGAATATTGTTTTGGAAGGAAAAGCTTGAGCTTATGTATTAAGCCTTCATGCCAAACCTTATCAAATGCTTGTGCTACATCAAGAAAGATAGTAGCACAAATGTTTTTCTCTTCTAGCGATTTCTCTATAATGTTGGTTATTCTATGGACTTGGTCGATCGTCGAATGCTTATTTCTAAATCCAAACTGGTGGTTAGGAATAATTTTTCTTTCTTCTATGAGTGGTTTAAGTCTTTTAAGCAAGAGTTTCTCAAACAGTTTCGACATAACAGGCAGTAATGAGATCGGTCTGTATGACGATGCTTCATGTGGTGGTTTCCCTGGCTTGGGTACCATGATAACCTCCGCAACTTTCCAAAGGCTGGGTACATACTTCATTCTGAAAGCGGCATTTATTAGGTTGGTTAATTTAACTATTGCTTTTTTAGGTAATTGTTTTAATATTTCTCCGGTAATTAGGTCAAAACCTGGAGCCTTTTTGGGGTTGATATTTTCTTTTATTGCTGTAATTATTTCTGTGGGAGAGGTTAACTCTATTTCTTGATCAATCTGTTGATGTTCCTCCAGATTGGGTACTTCATCTCCATCTTCATGTGGTTGAAAGATTTTTTGTAGGTGATTTGCGAATCTTGTTGCTTTTTGCGCATTGCTTCTAGCCCATTTACCATCTTCCAATCTGACAGGTGGGATTTGGCTTATGGGTCTTTTCAACCTCTTAGTTGCTTTCCACAGTGAGTAGTCAGTACTGCTGTCGTCTGTTAATTCTCTTAGGTAAATATTAATCGATTCTTCTTTAATTTGTTGTATTTCTCTTTTAAGTCTTTGGCTAGCATTATTGAGTACATTTTTATCTTGAGGGGATCTAGTTTGTTGCCATTTTCTTCTAAGTTTTCTTTTTTCAGAGATTAGTTCCCTTATTTCTCTGGGGTAGTTGTTTCCAGACGTCCTTCTATTAATAGTAGGTGTAGATTTCCAAGCTGCTTGTTGGATGTTATCATTAAACAATTTCACTTCGTTATCTAGTTGTTCTTTATTTCTTAAAGAGACACATAAATTAATTTTCCCTTCAAGGATGATTTTGAAGCTTTCCCAATCTGTTAATTTGTTAGTCAGTGTCGGGTGATTTTCCTTTTTAATAATATTTTCGCTAAGCATTAAGATGATAGGGGAATGATCAGAATTCATGTCCCATCCTTCTTCTATTTGTAAAAAGTTGGTAGATATGTTTTTGATTATAAAGAAATCGATAAGGTCTGGAATCTTGTTAGGATCGGTTGGCCAATAGGTAGGTTTTCCAGTAGATATAGCTTCACATTTATATTCTTTTATTGCTGCTAGCAGTTCTTTACCTTTAGTGGTTGTTAATCTAGATCCCCAATGGATATTTTTGGCATTAAAGTCACCTCCAATAATAAATTTTTTTCCCTGATTAGACAGGAAATCCATATATTGGTGTTTCTTCAACGAATATCTTGGTGGGCAATAGGTAGCAACTAGAGTAATCTGAGAGTGTCTAATGTTTACACTTACCGCAGTAGCCTGGATTTCGCTGGTCTTATATTCTATTTCTTCATGATGTAAGATGTTATCCTTAATTATTATGGCACTTCCACCTCTCGCTGCATTATCAGGATGGTTAGTATGATAAATTTTGTAATTTCTAAATTTAATGTATGACTGATCAGTAAAATGCGTTTCAGAAATAAGACACACATCCACATTATTTACATCTAGGACTACTTGCAATTCTTGTTGGTGTTGCAAGAGACCATTAGCGTTCCATTCCATTATTTTAAAATTAGCCATTTCTCTGCTTTGGAATAGCTCCTTTAGCACTATGTTCTAAACGAGTAAGACGTTCATCAATTTTTTGGAACAGCTGCTCCTGTTTCTTAAGTTGATCTAAGATCAATTGTAAAGTCGGGTCAGTAGGTGCCGTAATTTCCGTTCTAACAATATTGCTTTTACTGGCGTTTGATGATCCAGCTACAGCTTGGCTGTAGGAAGGCTGCCTATTTTCATTTTTTTGAACTTGATTTCCGTTGTTCCTTTTGTGTACTAAAGAATCAGTTTTTACTTGTTGTACTTGTCGTACTGGTTGTCTAGGCAAGGATGGTTTCTTCATGGTATCATTTCTAATTTTTTGTATTTGTTTAGCAACAATACACCCTCGATAATTAGCAGGATGGTTACTGCCACAATGAATGCATTTTGGTTGTACGTTTTCTGGTTTTGTACAATCTTTGGTATAATGCTTTCCAGTACATTTGACACATCTTGGTTCTTTAGCACAAAATCCTTGTGTGTGCCCATAGCCCTGGCATCTTTTACATTGGGGAACTAATTTTGATTTTTTTATTGGTTTAATTTCAACTCTGATTCCTAGTATATCCGTAATACTATAGATTTTATTTACCTCTTCATCTTGCCTAAATGTCAACATAAACATGTTTAGTGGTTGCTTAGTTTTAAATTTAAGTTTTTTAGTGGCTTCTAATACCTTATATCCCCTTCTTCGAAGGTCATCTACAATTGCCTTAGGGTCACATGCATTATGTAATTTGTTAGCAATAACTCTAATAGGTCTCTTCTGTTTGTTCTCATAGGTATACCAAGAATATCCATTATCTCCAAGCATTTTTGAGACTTTTCTATAACATTCTTCATCTGGGACATTAATTTTGATAATATCATTACTAATAATTTTAATTTGATGACCTGTTACCATTCTATTTAATTTCTCGTGAAGAGCATTAAAGTTGTCAATGCCATCTACCATTATTGGTGGGGGCATTGGAAGTTTTTTGGCTTTTATCTGTTGATTAATTGAGGCAGTCTGATTTTTTTGTGGAGGGGATAGTGAGGTATCCATTTTTATTTTCTTGTTGTTTCCCTGTTTCTTTCTTATCCACTCTGTCTCTCTAGCTAATTCGTCATCATCAGTTTCATAACATAACATAACACTTAAAATGACAACCAATTATTAAAATTTCGACATTTAAGTGATATTTTCAAAACTAACCGTAGAATCGACTCAGAATGCTCTAAATCGACAGAAAGGGGCTTGTTTTACGTTGTTTGGTCGTTTTACACTCAAAATGACCACCAATTATTAAAATTTCGACATTTAAGTGATATTTTCAAAACTAACCGTAGAATCGACTCAGAATGCTCTAAATCGACAGAAAGGGGCTTGTTTTACGTTGTTTGGTCGTTTTACACTGAAAATGACCACCAATTATTAAAATTTCGACATTTAAGTGATATTTTCAAAACTAACCGTAGAATCGACTTAAAATTTCGACATTTAAGTGATATTTTCAAAACTAACCGTAGAATCGACTCAGAATGCTCTAAATCGACAGAAAGGGGCTTGTTTTACGTTGTTTGGTCGTTTTACACTCAAAATGACCACCAATTATTAAAATTTCGACATTTAAGTGATTTTTTCAAAACTAACCGTAGAATCGACTCAGAATGCTCTAAATCGACAGAAAGGGGCTTGTTTTATCTTGTTTGGTCGTTTTACACTGAAAATAACCACCAATTATTAAAATTTCGACATTTAAGTGATGTTTTCAAAACTAACCGTAGAATCGACTTAAAATTTCGACATTTAAGTGATATTTTCAAAACTAACCGTAGAATCGACTCAGAATGCACTAAATCGACAGAAAGGGGCTTGTTTTACGTTGTTTGGTCGTTTTACACTCAAAATGACCACCAATTATTAAAATTTCGACATTTAAGTGATATTTTCAAAACTAACCGTAGAATCGACTCAGAATGCTCTAAATCGACAGAAAGGGGCTTGTTTTATCTTGTTTGGTCGTTTTACACTGAAAATAACCACCAACTATTAAAATTTCGACATTTAAGTGATATTTTCAAAACTAACCGTAGAATCGACTTAAAATTTCGACATTTAAGTGATATTTTCAAAACTAACCGTAGAATCGACTCAGAATGCTCTAAATCGACAGAAAGAGGCTTGTTTTATCTTGTTTGGTCGTTTTACACTCAAAATGACCACCAATTATTAAAATTTCGACATTTAAGTGATATTTTCAAAACTAACCGTAGAATCGACTTAAAATTTCGACATTTAAGTGATATTTTCAAAACTAACCGTAGAATCGACTCAGAATGCTCTAAATCGACAGAAAGGGGCTTGTTTTACGTTGTTTGGTCGTTTTACACTCAAAATGACAACCAATTATTAAAATTTCGACATTTAAGTGATATTTTCAAAACTAACCGTAGAATCGACTCAGAATGCTCTAAATCGACAGAAAGGGGCTTGTTTTACGTTGTTTGGTCGTTTTACACTCAAAATGACCACCAATTATTAAAATTTCGACATTTAAGTGATATTTTTAAAACTAACCGTAGAATCGACTCAGAATGCTCTAAATCGACAGAAAGGGGCTTGTTTTACGTTGTTTGGTCGTTTTACACTGGAAATGACCACCAATTATTAAAATTTCGACATTTAAGTGATATTTTCAAAACTAACCGTAGAATCGACTTAAAATTTCGACATTTAAGTGATATTTTCAAAACTATCCGTAGAATCGACTTAAAATTTCGACATTTAAGTGATATTTTCAAAACTAACCGTAGAATCGACTCAGAATGCTCGAAATCGACAGAAAGGGGCTTGTTTTACGTTGTTTGGTCGTTTTACACTCAAAATGACAACCAATAATTAAAATTTCGACATTTAAGTGATATTTTTAAAACTAACCGTAGAATCGACTCAGAATGCTCTAAATCGACAGAAACGGGCTTGTTTTATCTTGTTTGGTCGTTTTACACTGAAAATAACCACCAATTATTAAAATTTCGACATTTAAGTGATATTTTCAAAACTAACCGTAGAATCGACTTAAAATTTCGACATTTAAGTGATATTTTCAAAACTAACCGTAGAATCGACTCAGAATGCTCTAAATCGACAGAAAGGGGCTTGTTTTACGTTGTTTGGTTGTTTTACACTCAAAATGACCACCAATTATTAAAATTTCGACATTTAAGTGATATTTTCAAAACTAACCGTAGAATCGACTCAGAATGCTCTAAATCGACAGAAAGGGGCTTGTTTTATCTTGTTTGGTCGTTTTACACTGAAAATGACCACCAATTATTAAAATTTTGACATTTAAGTGATATTTTCAAAACTAACCGTAGAATCGACTTAAAATTTCGACATTTAAGTGATATTTTCAAAACTAACCGTAGAATCGACTCAGAATGCTCTAAATCGACAGAAAGGGGCTTGTTTTATCCTGTTTGGTCGTTTTACACTGAAAATGACCACCAATTATTAAAATTTCGACATTTAAGTGATATTTTCAAAACTAACCGTAGAATCGACTCAGAATGCTCTAAATCGACAGAAAGGGGCTTGTTTTACGTTGTTTGGTCGTTTTACACTCAAAATGACAACCAATTATTAAAATTTCGACATTTAAGTGATATTTTCAAAACTAACCGTAGAATCGACTCAGAATGCTCTAAATCGACAAAAAGGGGCTTGTTTTACGTTGTTTGGTCGTTTTACACTCAAAATGACCACCAATTATTAAAATTTCGACATTTAAGTGATATTTTCAAAACTAACCGTAGAATCGACTTAAAATTTCGACATTTAAGTGATATTTTCAAAACTAACCGTAGAATCGACTTAAAATTTCGACATTTAAGTGATATTTTCAAAACTAACCGTAGAATCGACTCAGAATGCTCTAAACCGACAGAAAGGGGCTTGTTTTACGTTGTTTGGTCGTTTTACACTCAAAATGACCACCAATTATTAAAATTTCGACATTTAAGTGATTTTTTCAAAACTAACCGTAGAATCGACTCAGAATGCTCTAAATCGACAGAAAGGGGCTTGTTTTATCTTGTTTGGTCGTTTTACACTGAAAATAACCACCAACTATTAAAATTTCGACATTTAAGTGATATTTTCAAAACTAACCGTAGAATCGACTTAAAATTTCGACATTTAAGTGATATTTTCAAAACTAACCGTAGAATCGACTCAGAATGCTCTAAATCGACAGAAAGGGGCTCGTTTTACGTTGTTTGGTCGTTTTACACTCAAAATGACCACTGTAGCATTTCCAAAAAACCACCTTAAATAATATTATCTTTTCGTTTACACTTTTATCGGTATGCAACCAACTTTACCTATTCCATAGACCAATAATATTATATTCTCATTTACACTTTTGTCGGTATGCAACCAACCTTACCTGTTCCAAGGTCAGATCCATATTTTTGATTCAAATTTTGACAGGCGGAAGCGGATATCGAGCGTAAATACTCGATAAGACCCGAGTTAAGCAACGAGGGTGAGAGAGCGCTTTTTGAGAGGACTTACGTTTTTATGTTTGAAGCGAAAGGAAGCATATTTCCTTGTTGGTGCAAATTAATGGCTGCCGGTTAATTCACAGCATTAAGATTACCGTTTGTTCTTGGTTTATTCCGTATCGGAAGTGTATAAAAAATACTGCATTTCAATTTGGATGTAGATGTGCTTAAATTGAAAGTACAATCTGGTTGATTTATGGTATCTAGAAAATTTTGGATGCTACGTGCTGTCTGTTGGAAGACTCCATTTTGAAATTTTTTATAAAATTATATGGTACCGAGGTAAATGGATACCTAGTGATCTAAAAACCTTATGGAGGGTTTTATAAATGATTTCCTATGTGCTGATGTTTAATTCTACATGGTTCTTGGTTAATTATGGTATGTTTTAAGAAGCTTTATTATAGTAGAAGTGTGACTACCGGTCACGACGTATGATTTTTGGTTCCGGATTACAAGGTAAACTTTCGACTATTCTTTCTGTTATTTCTCTATGTTCGATACTTAGTTGAACTGCGAATATTCTAAGAAACAGTCACAAATTTAGTGCTTATTCAGAAGAATATGCTTTTGGAAACTTTTTATAGTGATTCTATTTAAATTTAAATTGTTATAAGCTTTTAGCGGTATTAAATCAGTTAATAACAGTAGTTACTATTAAAATCTATGGATCTATGATTGAATGATAAATATGTAGTACTTGTAAATTTTGTTTTTTAACTTTCTCCAAAGTGTTGTTGTTCAATCGCAATCTTACATGATTATTACCTCTATGGTACTTGTATTGCTAAATTTCATATTTATATTCATGTATATGTTAATCTTTAGATATTTAGAACACTCAGAGTGCATTCTTTAGAGAACTGAATTTTGTTTTTTAAGAAAGGAAATATACCTTCAGTATATATTTCGTTGTAATTGAGTTCTCTACATACTTCCTTTTATTGAAAATAGGTTATGCAATTTAGATAAGATCTGTAATATTATCTGTACAGGAATATTAGTTTTTTCAATAACCGTATTGTCAAATACCGGTTAATATCTTTCACTGTATAAACAGAAGTGTTAGTTTTTTGGTGATAACCGTTCTCACTATTACTGGTGATTTTTGTTTTATTTTTTTAATACATTGTTTTATTGTTTTTATTGATATCGTTGAGTATTTATTTCTTATACCTTACCAGTAACTGTTCCGATTCCAACCTCTTGTTTAATAAAGATTTAGATTTTAATAAGACAAAAGGATTCAAGGAATTGTAGAATCAATAAGGTAAGTGTAAAATAATTATTGACTTATGGATATAGCTCAATTAAAGTGTGTTCCCTAACCATTTCAGTTTTAATCAACTATTTCTCAATAGGTTTCTTATTTTCTTTCCTATTTCACTATAAAAAAAATAAGTGGCGCCCTTTACCGATTTGTAAATATTTTCTATGTTTCCTTTTTCCTAGATACTCGCCCAATTGCTCCTTCGACCCACGACTCGCTCTCCTCCTACCCCCTGAGTGCCGTCCGCATTTGACTAACCCTTTGTGAGCCTTTAACATCAAAAAAAAAAAGGGTTACACAAAAATAGCGCCCAGCGTGTGGGGCCTGAGTATTTTTTCTTTAGAAACTTTTTTGTCATTAAATCTTAATAAACTTTTAGTTTTAATTATTCACCCCAATTTGTCTATCGTTACTTCTAAACACACTTTAAAACTTTTTTGTTGTTAGCGAATAAAAAGAAACTTGAATCCTTTTAAACATGTCTGATTTTGAAGTAAACTTTCTAACTACTGAAGAAGTTAACTATGAATTGAAAATAAGAGGAACAATTACTGGAAGGAAAATTGATGAGAAACGTAAGATTTTAAAAAAATTGTTAGCTAAAGATTCCAATAGTAACTTAACTCTAGATGATTTAAACTTTAATGACGAGAGTCTGGCAATACAGAACTCCATTGATAGTATTTCGAAATTAGTTGAAGAATTTGAAGGTTCTTCAACCGACTCATGTTTCCGTCGTGTTAAGTCTAGGATAGCACATCTATTAGGTAGAATTCAACGAGTTCCCCTTTCCGAATCCCCTACTGCTGATCAAGTTACTTTCCGAAATGAATCTAGAGCCACTTGCCTACTCGTAGAGCAAGATTTAATAGAGAAAGCTACCCCAACTACCCAAATATCTTCTTCTAGTCCAACTACAACTGAAGATAGACCTCCTCCCGTTATTAATATTACAAACCCCGACTCTCATTCTATTAAGCTTTCGAAATGGGATGTCAAATTTAATGGCGACCCTAAGTCTGTGTTTAACTTTATTGAAAGAGTAAATGAATTGGCAGAATCCCGTAATGTTAAGACAGAACTTTTGTTCCAGTCAGCTATAGAACTTTTCTCAGGTGATGCCGCGGTATGGTTTCGTACCGTTAAGTCCTCTTTGACCTCCTGGGAAGAACTTATTCAAGCCCTGAAGGCTAATTTCCTTCCTCCCAACTTTGACGATAGTCTCTGGGAAGAAATTAAATCCCGTAAACAACGACGAAATGAACCTATCGTCATTTTCGTTGCCTATATGCTTTCTCTTCTTAGTCGTCTTTCTCGTGAACCGGCTGAATCCACTAAGCTAAGAATTATTCAAAAAAATATCTTGGCAGAACACATTCCTCACGTTATCTTAAGTGACGTCAACACTGTTAAAGATTTGATAACGATTGTTAAGAAACTAGAGGATGCTAATCCGTCTCTTCAAGCAAGGTTTTCCCCTCCCTCTAAAGTATCTGTAGTAGAGCCTAGTCCTTCGTCTTCCACTAACCAATCCCGGCAAAATATTCCCTCAGCAGGAAAACCCTCGTCAGATAGGAAACCCAACCAATCTTCGACTTCTGATGATAGAACGAAAAAATTTACCGAAATCATTTGTTGGAACTGTCAGAAGACAGGACATTTTCACTCTTCGTGCCGTAAACCTAAAAATGGTCGTTTTTGTTATCGGTGTGGTTCACCAAACTTTACCGTCGCAACTTGTCCGAATTGTACAAAAAACTAAATTCCAGAGGTTGTCATGTCGGTACAGTCTCTACCCCTTGCCGTTTTAGTAAATCCGACAAAATAAAACAAGACCAATGGTCAAAATGGTTATGTTATGTCCGAAATTTTTATTTGTCGTATCCCCCTAAAAGAGTAGCTCCAATGATAATAAACAAAACTACTGATTCTCGGCCCTATATATCCATTGAGATTTTTTCTCACAAGTTTACCGTACTTCTCGATACCGGGTGTTCCATAACAATTGTTGGGAACAAAGCATTAAAGTTTTTAGAATACAATAAGATAAATATTAGTCCTTCAAAACATCAAAATGTTTCATTGGCTGATGGAACCAACCAATCTGTGTCTGGTGTGGTAGATCTCCCAATAGTTGCGAATAATCATTGTCACCTTGTTAAAGCTTTAGTAGTCCCTTCTCTAGATTATACCTTTATCTTAGGTAGCAATTTCGTGAAAACCTTTTCTCTAATATTAAATTTCTCTTCTAACACTTGGTCCTCCGGTTATAACACAAATCCCCAATCTATTTCTATGACAGATTCTGATTTGACGACTATCTCTTTATGTACCATTGACAATTTGGAATCTTCTCAGCAATCTTTAGCCCAAAAAGTTATCGATTCATTTTCCGAAGTTAGTAATACGAAAGGTTTGGGTCGGACCCATAAGATCCAAATGAGTATCGATACTGGTGATGCCAAACCCTTTAAGAAAAGACCTTTTCCTATGTCTCCATATATGTCAAAAATTTTAAATGATGAACTTGATGAGATGCTTCGTTTAGGAGTTGTTGAGCCCTCAAACAGTCCGTGGTGTTCCCCTGTTCTTCTTGTTAAGAAATCCAATGACGAATATCGTTTTTGTTTTGATGGTAGATCACTTAATGAGGTGACTAAACATGACACCTATCCACTACCAAATATTGATAGGATTCTTTCCCTGTTAAAAGGCACAAAATTTATTAGTTCCGTTGATTTGAGAAAAGCTTTTTGGCAAATCCCGTTAGACCCCCAGTCTAAAGAAAAAACTGCTTTCAGTATCATTGGAAGAGGATCTTTCCAATTTAACGTTATGCCCTTTGGTTTATGTAATTCCGCACAAACTCAACAACGTTTAGTTGACGCAATTTTTGGACCAAAATATGAGCCAAACATTTTTTGTTATCTCGATGATATTATTATATGTTCAAACTCCTTCGAAGAACATATAGCCCTTTTAACTGAGGTTAAAGACAAACTTAAGGAAGCTGGTTTGACTATTAATGTCAAGAAATGTGAATTTTTTAAGTCTGAGCTCAAATTCTTAGGTTATGTAGTTGGTGATAATACACTCCGAACAGATCCTGAAAAAGTGTCAGCCATGATTAACTATCCCCGTCCCAAAACTTTTACTGAGGTTAAGCGTTTCATTGGTATGTGTTCATGGTACAGACGTTTTATTAAGAACTTTTCATCTCTAGTTTCTCCAATCAATGATCTCCTTAAAGGAAAAAGAAAGAAACAATCTGTTGATTGGAATGATCAAGCCGAGGATGCGTTTATTAAGATTAAAGAAGCCCTTGTTTCTGCTCCCGTATTAACCCAACCTGATTTTTCTAAACCCTTCGTGATTCAATGTGACGCGAGTGACACTGGTCTTGGTGGTGTCCTTACTCAATCCGTGGATAATTCTGATGTAGTTATAGCTTATGCTAGTCGATCCTTATCTCGTCCGGAGAGAAATTATTCAGTAACCGAAAGAGAGTGCCTAGCAGTTATCTTCGCTATAGAGAAATTCCGACCTTATGTCGAAGGTGTAAAATTCCAAGTAATCACTGATCATCATTCCTTGCTATGGTTAAAAAATATTAATAACCCCTCAGGAAAACTCGCTCGTTGGGCAATGAGACTTCGCCAACATAATTTTGACCTTATTCATCGCAAAGGATCTGCAAATATCGTTCCGGATGCTTTAAGCAGAATGTTCACTGATGAAACAGATTTCGAAAAAACCCAACTCTCTTATCTTGATGTAACTACCGACCAGATTGACCCTTGGTATGATGATCTTCGCACTAAGATTCGTAAAAGCCCAAAGGATTATCCACAATGGAAAGTTGAGAATAAATTGGTGTTTAAATTGATCCCTTCTACCTTACCTTTTGCCACTAATAATATTGAGTGGAAAATTTTAGTACCTAAACCACAAAGACATAGTGTAATCTCTTCTTGTCACGACCCTCCTACGTGTGCCCACCTAGGTTATTATAAGACTCTTAGTCGAATCCAAGAACGTTACTATTGGCCCAAGATGCGGCGAGATGTTCTTCGTTTTGTTAAATCCTGCCAAACTTGTGGTGCTCAAAAAATGTCAACTTCAGCCCCGATGGGATTGATGGGAAAAGAAAAATCTGCTAAATTTCCGTGGCAAATTATCGCTTTGGACCTTGTTGGTCCCCTTCCCCGCTCTAAGAAAGGATATACCTGGCTTCTTGTTGTTACCGACTGGTTTTCAAAGTTCACTCTTTTATGTCCCTTAAGGAAAGCTACCACTCAAAATATTGTGAATTATTTGGAAAACGACGTTTTCCTGATGTTTGGTGTTCCTCAATTTGTTATTTGTGATAACGCTAGAAATCTTAACAATTCTACGTTAAAAAATCTCTGTAGTAAATATAAAGTGCAGAAGATATGGTTTAATGCTGTCTATTCGCCTCAGTGCAATTTTGTTGAACGAAGCAACAAAACCATTGGAACTGCTATCCGATGTTATATTCAAGAACATTCTGATTGGGATAGAGAACTTTCTAAAATTCGCCAAGCCATCAATACCGCTAAACATGAGGTTACCAAGTATCCCCCATCGTTTTTAAATTTTGCTCGATACGTTCCGGTAGCGGGAAATTATTATTCTTCATCTTCAGTGGATAGTCCCACTTCCCTAAAAAGTTGTGATCAACATGATCAATATGTTTCCGAAATAGAAGGTTTAAATCTAGTTTTTGAAGAAATCCAACGTAATCTTCACCAGGGATACCAGCGTAACTCTAAAACCTATAACTTACGTAGGCGTGACATACAGTTTCAAGTAGGAGACAAAGTCTGGAGAAAAAATAAAGTACTCTCCAAAGCTGCCGACAAGTTTATGTCCAAGTTAGCTCCAAAATTTGTGTTATGTACAGTCGTCAAGAAGTTATCTCCCCTTGTGTATACTTTGAAAAATGCTGATGGTTCTCGAGCTGGTAATTGGCACATCAAAGATTTAAAACCCTACTATTCAGACTCGGATAACTCGTCCGAAGATGAATCTTGTCATGAGTAGTTCTCATTTGATATGAATCTACCATACCCTTGTATATTTTCCGTTTCTTTTTCTGCTGTTTTTAGTTTTTTGACCCCGTTTGGGCGGCGGGAATAGAATAACCCCCAAAGTGTTAAACTGCTTGTCGTACGAGGCGACTAAATGAAACCTTTCCCCCCTCTGTTTAAGTATCTCATGTACTTTCTGGGAATTTTTTCTTTGTTTGATTTGTTATCGTCCATAAGGTGGAAACTCACCTAAATCATTTCATCGTTATCACATCCCTGATCTTATTCTTTGCTTTCAGTTTAGTGATACGATTTCTTTTGAGAACTTTACCTTAAGTGAATGTATTACTTAAAGTACCTACCTTACCGTCTTTGTATAATTGGAAATTATTTCCTGTTAATTTTGTCCTTATCTTACCGTTTAGTGAAAATAGTCACTTAATTCTACCGTACCGTTTAATGAAGAAGACATTCATTACCCTACCGATAACGTTCAGAAGAATTATTCTCTCGTTATATTTACCGTATCTTGAAGTGTTTAATCACTGCTTGTTTTTCGACGACATTATTAGATGTTGTATTTCCGTATGGTGCATTTTTACACATTTTGGTTTAGTATGATCAGTACTAGATAGTTTTAGCACTATTTCCTTAAGTGGAATTTAGTATATCGTTATGTGAGGATTTGTTTAGAGCCGTTGTGTTTAACCTCGCTTTAATTGACCTAAGAGTATTT